>OVBA01008413.1:335-12553 GCA_900406435.1 Lepidium aucheri
GGATTTGGCATAGAAGAGATGTTAGAAAACCTTTAGGACATGTCCTTAACTGGAAAAAAGCTTAAGTTTTTGTTTCTTCCTTAAAACTAATATCTCCTAAGTTTTTTTTTTTTTTTTTTTTTTTTTTTTTTTTTTTTTTTTTAAAAAAAAAAAAAAAAAAAAGNTAATCACCAGCAACCGGCATAACAAGAAGATGGAAAATGAAGAAAAAAGATAGTTTTTCTTTTCATATTTTGTAACTTTTTTAAAATATTTATCTTCAGTTCGGATGGAATAAAATAAAAATATATATAGAGTTGAAGTAAACTTGGGTTACATTTGGTATTACAATACAAAAATATGTATATACTAGTTTGTTTTTTCAGAAATTTATATTTCAATTAAGATAATTATCCTTATCAAAAATACATTCATATAATTATAAACCCATATATTGTAAACTTGTGAAGAAAGCAGGAATTTCAATTTCTTTGAGGTTTTTTTTGGAAGAATAGATTTTCATCATTCTTTTATTTAAACACTCATATGTCTAATGTTCAATTTACATATCACACCATTGAATCAGATCCTCTACCTAATTTCAAGGACATTCCTCAATAATTTTAGTGAAGTTTTTTTCCATTAAAAGCAGGTCCTGCTCTTTATATAATTGTGCTTGCTAAACTTATACTGCTCTTGGATGATGATGTAGAGATTTTATTTTATTAAAAGGAGAAACAGAGGATGATGATGCATTGGCCTTGAACTCAGAGACATTACAGATATAATTCACCGGAAGCAACACGAGATCAAAACCATTATGATCTATAAGATGGTTTAAAGGGTCTCTCTTAGATAACGGTTCCACTAGGAATCAGAGCATCCTTGATCACTGTAACGATGCCGCTCTTGATGAAGTATCCATCTGTCTCCCTCGCTGCTTCTTGCACATTGTCTGTGTTGATGATCTGAATTTAAACGTAGAGACAGCAATGGATTGGTAACAGAGTGAGTGGTCTATGTCACATTGGGACAAAGAGTAAACAGAGTCTAAGAAATGTGTAGTACCTTGACGTTATCTCCAATACGAGCATTCTTGTCAATGATAGCTCTTTTGATGTGGGAGTCTCGGCCAATGCCAATAGGAATGCTTCCCTTTGCGGATAGGAGACTCCTATCAGCATCGGTCTGAAGCATGTAATGGCCATTTTCAGAATGGTAAGGGACATTATGAATAAACTGAAGTGAGTTTATCTGAAACTTGTACCATACCTCGTAATAGTCTGCACCCATCAACAAAGTGTCTTCTATGATTGCACCCTCCGATATTAAAGACCGAAGACCAATCACAGAGTGGTGGATTTTGCAGTTCTGAAATTAACACGAAGAGAAGTAATCGAAGCTATATTCAAAATCTGTGAAGAGTAGACTAATTTTAGAAAGGGATTTCTTTTTACCTTGATAACGCAACCTTCACCAATCACACTATCAGTAACATCAGCATCAAGCATCTTTGATGGAGGTAAGTACCGAGGCTGTGTGTAGATTGGAGCCGAACGGTCATAAAAGCTGCAAAAGATGATGAAGATAGGTCGTGTTTCTACCTCTAAAAATCACAATTTATATTGCGAAAAGAGATCAATATGTACCTGAAATCTGGTACAGGTTTCTTGGTGATTCCAAGGTTCGCATTGTAAAATGCTTCAATGGTACCAATATCTTCCCAATACCCATCGTATAGATAAGCTTGCACCTTAATAAGATTACTGATGTTAAAATTGACGAGCTAAAGGCATTGAACCAAGAATTCACACGCAAAGAGTGATCACTTACTCTCAGTCCAAGAGCGGTAGCACCCGGAATAACTTCACTCCCAAAGTCATTAGCTCCAGGAAACTGCTCCCGGAGCAAGTCTAACATAACATTTTTACTAACAACATATATTCCCATACTAGCAATGAAAGGCATTTCTTTTGCTCTTTCATCATCAAGGCCTAAGATTGTAGTGTCAACCTAACAAAAACTGAGACTGTCACTGACAAAATGTGATGAACATATATAGAAAACTAAGCCAAAGCACACCTAAAAACTTACCTTCATAGCTTTAAGTTGCTCCCCTTGTGGTTTCTCAGCAAATTCAGTAATCCGTCCTTCATCATCAATCTTCATTAGTCCAAATGCAGTAGCACGTTTCTCATCCATAGGAAGAGCAGCAACCGTGATATCAGCGTCAGTTTCACGATGCGCCTGTATGAACTTCTCGTAATCCATACGGTACAAATGATCCCCTGCAAGAACCAAAAACTCCAACACATTGTGCTCTTCAAACAACCACAAATACTGCCTTACTGCATCAGCAGTTCCCTGAAAACACAGTCACACTCTCAAGTCAAAAACCAGACTCATTTATCTCATTCAATCCAAAACTATAATCATCTTCTCATACCTGGAACCAGTTTGGATTTTCTGGGCTTTGTTGAGCAGCTAAAACCTCAACGAAACCTTCGTTCTTGTAACCACCCATGTTACTCGCATAAGCACGTGAAAGATGTCTATTCAAAGAAGCTGAATTGAACTGAGTAAGCACATAGATCTTGGAGATGTTACTGTTCAAACAATTGCTCACTGGAATATCAATCAACCGATAATTCGCGCCAAGAGGAACAGCTGGTTTCGCTCTCTTCTTCGTTAATGGGTACAATCGAGTTCCAGCACCTCCTCCCAAAATTATACCCAACACACTCTGCAATAAAAAAAAATCGATTGTAAACCCTAAACTCCGAAAAATTCGGATCTCCATTTCAAAAACAGAAAGAACAAAAAAAACAGTTACCTTACTAGCGTCAGGATCAAGGCAAGTTTGTGAGTTCTGTGAATCAGAAACAGCTTTAGGAGACACAATTGATGGATATCTCTTACTTGAACCATCAGTTTGACGACGACGAGAATTAGAGATGGTTTTCTCTTTCGTGGAAACTTTCTCTCCTGAAAGAGAAGACGAAGAAAACGAGAGATTCTTTCTAAGAGATGCTCTACGAGTTAGATTCGAAGAAGAAGAGGAAGAATTAGAAGATGAAGGTATTCTTAACGATCCAATTGCTGCCATTGTCGCCATTGTTGTTTGAGCTTCACTCTTACTTTCTCGCTTCTTCTCTGTCACTATAATTGAGGACAATTTAATTTTTATTTATTTCCGTAGAAAATCTGATAGTATTCGTTTTACTTATATACCCATATATTAGAATGATAATTACGAGAAAAGATTGCGTGGTTTAGTCGTAAATTTGACGAGAACTGAGGTCTGTTTTCGTGAAATTGTTAATTTTTGTTTAAGTTTTGGCGGTGAAAATATCTTAAGAAGAGAGTAATAAATATTAGAAAATTGGTGATTGGTGAATAGGAGCGGATGTAAAATGAACGGTCTATTTATTGCTGATTTTTTTTTTTTTTTGTTTTGTCCAGACTTATGTCGAGAATCACGTACGAGCATTCTGAACCGTACGATGTTTTCTTTTTCCAATTTTATTTTGCAAATATTATAAAATATTTTTAAACTTTTCGAATTCTTACTCAGGAATATTCCAAACTAATACTTATATATTAAATATCTATAATAATGTGTGTATATATCAAATTATAATGTCTTTTTTTTTAAAACGAAAATGATACAACGAAAACAGAACTTTCGTTAGTGATTAAACCATAACATGTAGCTTGGTTTAACTACAATTAAAGTTCATAAACATAGAAAGCTCGAGACTTAGATGTCCAGAGGATCAACCAAAAGTATTAACGATATTACTAATTCATTGGTTATAAATCAAAAGATGCCTAAACCAAGTAGTAGTCCTTCTTGAGACTTAGTTTAAAGTGATCTTGGGGTCTTAGATCCTATCTCCGCATCCATATCGGGATATCTTTTCCTCTTGGTTTCTCGATTAAGGAGGAATGCAATGTCAGCTTGCCCTGCAGTTATAGCCAAGTCCAAATCCATCTCCGCCGTGAATCTCGTGAAGTCCTTGTTGTTTAACCTTATATCTTTAGTTGTGTCCTAAATAGTAGTAATACCATCAGCAATGTTAACAATAGTCTGAGATTGAAACCTTGAGGATTGTGCTGGTGTCATTGTCGTTGTAATTGTGGCTTCCAGTGGTTGAGGCTCCATCTGGGACAATGCTGCTGATGAAGTGTCCTGCAGGTCTTCATTTCCTTCTGTTTCAAGCAAATAATCCGCTGATGTGGGAATATAAGTGCACATCGTGGTTTCATGCGTAAGTTTTTGACAATTCAAGCAGAAATTGGTGATTCCTTCATAATGGAAGAAAACCTGAAGACGCTCCCCGTTTTGGAACCTTATAGGTTTGAAGAACTTCAATCTGGCAAAGGGGTCAATGCTAATCTTAGCTCGTATGGTAGTGGCTCTTATCACTGAGTGATTCTGCACATCAACTTCAATCACTTCTCCAATAGTTTGAGCAATTAGTCTTGTTGTCCTTGGTGATGCATATTGCAAATGGAGATCATGGATTTGGATCCATATGGGCAGTGATCGAAAGTATAGGCTAGCATCAACGGGTTCCCACCTCTGTATAAGTACAATCCAGCCATTATATGCAAGTGGTTGACGACGCAGAATCGAGATGAGGTCAGTTTCCGAAGAGAAAATAAATTGAACATAATCATGATCAATTATTCTCCCATACACCATATTCTCGGTAGATCCATCGCCATCTCCACCAGATCCTGTTCAGCATAGTTCATAGGTCTTGCCACCAAGATTAATCTACTCATCTCTTCTGTGCTGTAGTAGGCATAGTAGGGGATTAACACATCCTCATCTCTTCGACCCATATGAAACTGTTCAATTGCTGCCCAAAAGTTGTCAACCATGTTGCATGCTTCTAATTTAGTTTGGCTTAGAAGAGAGGTAAGTGAGGAGACTCCAACTCAATCCTGTTTTTATGTTGGAAAGCTGAAGCAAGCATCATTATCGCGTATCACACATGTTCTTACTTGGAGCTTCTCGTAGAGTGTGATGTTCTCCGCCAATGCATGTTGAGAAAATGGCTCCTTTAGCTGCCTAAATCTCCTTGTTTGTGTTCTCAAAGATTTTGTTGTAGCAGAGAGAAGATGAATCATTGGCGCACCTAGTAGAGGATGCCACTTATTATGCTCTGAAGTGGGAAGGGTGGGGACGGTGGAAAGTAGGCAATCATTAGTTTGAGGAGTATGATGGATTATAGGGAAGGTGGCGTGTTAAGGAGTATAAATGGCTTTGGTAATCAAAATAAGTTTCACACTAAAAGAGAGTAATCATTAGGGAACCAAGAATGTTGGGCCTAATCATTCGGATTAAATTGGTCATTAATGACTAATCTCGGCCCATTAAAGCTACTTCAATGAATCTGGGAGACTGAGTGTAGGGGTTTAGTTATGTCCTCATGCCTTGCATTATACGGTAGAGTGCTTCGAGGAGTACCGATGAGGGTTTATCATGATGGAGATGGGGTCTCAAAAGAGTAAAGGTGCATTGTTGTAGCGTAACCAACCTGGAATGTTAGCTCCAATATAGTCTTGATAAAGATTATCCTTAACCATGCTTTTAGCAATGAGGAACTGCCATGAATTTTTGTGTGGTGGGATGTGACAGAATTCCAATCCTTCCACTTGTGCCATGCTAGTCTTGAGTTGTTGCAGTTGGTGCTGAAACCTTGGCCACCTATGCTGCTGTGTGACTATTTTGTATAACTTGTTATTGTCAATCAATATGCTTATTGGGGAGAGGTGCAAATCTATTATGCTTTGTGTAACCCATAGGAGACCTTGTAGCCGTACTTGCATTTTGGAACCCCAACTAAAGATTGTATGTCTTGCATGCCAAGCTTTCTTATCCTCTTTAGACTATATGATGAGAGCTCCTCCATGTAAATTGGATTGAGTATCAAACATAATATCCCACCATGCATAATATTTGCTTGCTCTGTTCTATAGCATGTTCTTTTCCAGCATTGACTTTGGTGTTTTCTTATCTGGAATTCTTTGTGTCTCTTGTATTTGCAACCACTGGTTAGCCTCCACTAAAGCATCCTAAAGATTACTCATTAGGTTTGGCTGTGTGTTTTTAAATACAATCAGATTCCTTGTTTTCCATATGCACCATAGAACCCAAGAAAGCTTTGTTTGATTTCTCTTGGAATATTGGTCTTCTTGATCATCAGGAAAAGATGGATAAAGTTTCCTAATAGAGTGTTGCCACTGAATCCCCCATTTGGTTCCGGAGTATTGGACAGTCGCCATAATTGTCTAACCGGGTGGCACAAGAACAACATATGATTGATAGTTTCAGGCTCAAAGTTGCATATACTACATATTGGCGTATCGATTATCTTCCGGTGATGTAGTTGGCTCTTAACTGCTAATGCCCCTGAGAGTGCATTCCACATAAATATCTTAAGTTTAGAAGGGGCTTTAATATTCCAGATCTTAGCTTTCAACACTGTTTTGTAGTCCACCTGAGCTGTACTTTGTATTATCCCATTGTTCTGAAGGTTACTTATCAGCCAGTAACTACTCTTAACTGTATACTCACCAGAAGCATTAAATCCCCATAGCCAGTCATCCTGTTTGCCTAATTCAGGGAAGATCGATGTTATACGGGGTATGTCCATTGGGTGTATCGTTTCTTTAAGAATCTCCATATCCCAGCCATTAGCGTTTAATAAATCACAGACTTTTAGATTAACATTAAATCTTGCTTCTCTACTGATTGGAGCTCGTGGAGTGGAGTCCATAATCCATTTTGTTGACCAAACAAAAGTATCTCTACCATCCCCTATCTGCTTGATCAACCCTTTAACTAGGGGGTCTCTACCTTTTAAAATGCTTCTCCCACCGTATGAAGGTCTATGTCCCAGGGAGCTATCTAGAAAATTCTGTTGAGGGAAGTAAGTTGATTTGTATGTTTTAGCAAGTAGTGATGTCCCTTTGCTAAGGATTAGCCAGGCTTGTTTTGCAAGTAAAGCAATATTAAAGTCGCCAAAGTCTCTAACCCCTAGCCCTCCTTGTGATTTTGTTTTCTGAACTTGTTTCCAAGCAACCCATGGTATCTTATTCCTGTCTTTTTCTTTATTCCACCAATATTCTCTAACTGTTCTTGTAAGTTCCTTGGTTAGCGTTTTATCCAGTAGGAAGCATGACATAACATAGATTGGAAGAGCCATAGCCACAATTTTAAGCATAACTTCTTTGCAACCAGTAGTGAGGGATTTAGCAAACCAGGAGGTAGTTTTTTCTTTAAGGTGCTCTGTAATAAAACACAGAGAACTTGATCTTGATTTCGAGAATGAGTCAGGAAGTCCTAATTATCTTTCCATCCCATTTGCTGAGGTGATTCCTAGGAGATTTCTGATCTCTATTTTAGTGTTTCCTCGGATATTACCAAATGTGATAGCAGACTTATCAAAGTTAACCTTCTGTCCTGATACTTCAGAATATTCTTCTAGGAATTCTTTGAGGATTCCTACTTCATTGGTTTTGGCTTTGCAGACAAATAGGCTGTCGTCTGCATAAAGCAAATGGCTGATTGTAGGACCTTCAGGGTGGAATTGTATACCTGTGAGCCTGCCTTGTGATTTGAGGAAGTTGATCTTACCAATTAAAGCTTCTGTACAGAGAATATAGAGATACGATGAGATTGGGTCCCCTTGTCTAATTTCTCTCTGTGGTTGTACTAGCCCATGAGCTTGTCCATTAATAATGACAGAGTATGTTACTGTTGTAATGCAACTCATAATTAGGTTGACCCATTTAATATCAAAGCCAAGTTAGAGCAAGACATCCTTAATGAAGTTCCATTCTAGTTTATCATATGCTTTGGATATGTCTTTTTTGACTAGCATAAAGGCAGCTTAACCCTTTTTGTTGGTGTTGATGTGGTGGATAATTTCATGAGCTATCATGATGTTATCTGTTATCAGTTTTCCAAACGTAAACGCTCCTTGTGTGTCTGATATTATCTCAGGTAGCATGGGCTGTAACCTTTTTGTTATGATCTTGGACACAATCTTATACATGACTGAGCATAAACTGATTGGACGGAAGTCAGTCATTAGAGTATCATTAAGTTTTGGGAATAAGACTGATGTAGGTGTAGTTCCACTCTTGAGGGATCACACCTTTGTCAAAAAATTCCATTACTTCCTTTGTTAGTTGTGGTTCCAGTATATCCCAATATGTCTTGTAGAAAGCACCTGTCATCCCATCAGGTCCTGGTGCACTTTCTATTTTAATACTGCAGATAGCTTCTTTGATTTCTTCCTTTGTCACCACCTCCATAAGTTTAGCATTCATGTCTTGGTTGACTTTCTGTTGAATGTGTCTGATGAACGTTCTCGTATGTAAGGAGTGTTGTGACGTGAATAAATCTTTGAAGTATCGTGTTGCTATATCCCCTTTAGACCCTTCCAGGTAGTGTTTGTGTCCCTCATTATCTTGGATGTAGTTGATGTGATTTCCTTTCCTGTTTTTATTCACCCAAGCATGAAAGAATTTGGTGTTTGCATCACTATTCCTCATCCATTTTTGTTTGACTTTTTGTTTCCAGAAATTCTCCTCTAATCTGACTTGTTCCATTAGGTCTGCTTTTAGTTGTGTAATCTTATTATGGTCAGGATTTTGTCTTGTTACCTCTAGCTGTAATTTTTCCTTGAGAGCCTCAATGTTACATGCCGAGTTAGTTGGGTTATGTTTCTTCCAAAGAGAAATTCTTTGTCTGCAAGCTCTGATCCTACTAGTAACCTCTAAATCTGAGTCCAAATTCCAGCATCTCCTATTGATGTCTTCAAACCTTTTGTTTTTAGTCCACCTGTTGTCAAAGAAGAATCGTTTGGAAAAAGCATATAGTTCTGTAACAGCCGTTACAAAAACTGGTCTATGATCTGATCCCAATATATCCATATACATTGATGCAATTTGTGGGAACAGACACAACAATCCTGAATTGCCAAAAACCTTGACGAGTTTGATTTGAACCCATTGTCCACCCCTTGTGCCCATCTATGAATATCTTGGACCCTTGCTGGTTAATTCTTCCATATCACACTCTGTAATCATATCTTTAAAGGGTTGCATCGTCCAGTTCTGTGTTAACGGTCCTCCTAGCTTTTCCTTGTTATCTCTAATCTCATTGAAATCACCAACTAGCATCCAAGCAGTTCCTCTGGTTGTATTGATTTTCCGTATTTGATCCCATACTATTTGTCTATATTGATGGACCGGATGACCATACACAAAAGTGACATAGACGAAATGCTTCCCAATTCTCAGCTTAGTGTCTATTATATTCTTATTGCCTTTAAGTACTTGGAGATCTTCAGAATGTTTCCAAAAAAGTGCCAGTCCTCGACTTTGGCCTTCTGGATCTATAGTATATATATTCTTATATCCTAGCCAGTCCTTGACTTGGTGTACAAAAGGTAAAGTGTTTTTAGTTTCCATGAGGAATATGTAATCCGAAAATAAGGTTTTCCTTATTTCCTTAAGTCTTTGAACTGTCAGTGCATTCCCCAATCCCTGACAGTTCCATCTCAAAATAGTCATGGCAGCTTGGTGACTTAAGGATAGTCACCATACCTATTTTTGGTTGTTCATTTGTTTGTGATTGGGTTGAAGTTGATTCTTCATTGATCTTGCGTTTCTTTTTGAGGTCTCTGATATATGTATTGAGTTCCTTTTCTGCATTTGCTTCTTGTGAAGTTTCCTTGTGAGAGTCCAAGATTTGATCCATTAATTGGGTCCTCTTGACTTGGCTTTTGGTTGTCGGACGTGTGAGCATCTGTTGTTCTGTTTCTTTCTTCTCTGTTTCTGCATGTGCGACCTTTAGATTTTGTTCTGTGTTGTCTTGCTGCATTCTGTCACCTTTGTTCTCCTTTATCTGCGTTGGTCTGTGGTTGATAGCTGGTGAGTGAGCTTGTAATTTGTTTTTATTCTTGAAAAGATCATGGTTCTTGCTCTCTGTTGAAAACGTGGTTCTATGAAAGCTAAGCCGATTTTAAGGTATAGAACCACTTGCTTCTTTGTTATGTGTGTAGCTAGACTCTATATCTTTATCAACTTGAGTGCTACTTGTGTTTTGGTTGCTGTTGTATGGTGCTTCTTCATCCAGTTTTGGAGAGTCAGGTGGAGATGGTGATGCTAACCATGGGCAGTGACTCTTATCATGTGTTAATCTGAAACAAAAGTAGCATGATTTACTTATTCTCTCGAACTCAAAAGGGTCTTTTATGACCTTTCCATCTGGAAATCTGAAGGCTCTCTAGGGGCGGAGGGGACTTGTAATTTCATACATGATTCTCACTCTAGTGAAGGCATGAAGGGAAGCTCTGTTTTCATCAAATTCCACTTCCATCACATCACCAAATGTGCTTCCAATTGCTTTAAAGAGGTCTATTGTGCGATGATTGAGAGGTATATTGAAAACTCGTATCCAGAGTGGAAATTTAGTGATGGTATCTTCTTCTTGCATGTCTTGTTTTGAGCAAACAACCACTCCCCAATCTTCAAAGTTCCACAGACCAAATCGGGTAATAGCCAATAAGGATTCTTCTGTTGGGAAGACAAATTAGATGTGATCTTGGGATATGACCGCACCAACGATTCTTGCATATATTTTCCATATGCGGGGTAAAGTGATCATGGCTTTGGCCATATTTTGCTTCTTTGGGTTTAGAAGTCTTCCTACTAGGATAAACCTGTTCTCGTGCTCGTTGAGGTAGTTGCCCGAAGGAGGGAGGTCAATCGAGTCCTCATCTTAGTAGAGTGATTCAAAGGCTTGTTGCAGTTCTGACTCCATGTCTGGATGGATGATGTAGATACTCTCGCCAGAAGCTGTAGCAAGTTTTCTTCTTTTACTTTAAAGTGATCGAGAATCGGAACTAGATTTGCAAGGTAATTGAGTGATTAAAGTCTAGATCTCTCTGTAATGTCTTATATTTTGCTTAAAAGGGACATGCACTGAGTTGGATGGTGCTTTGGTGTTCTCAGGGAGGATCAACCACAAAGATGAATTGAAAGTAAGGGTTTGGTAGAATGATCAAAGAGTTTATCTAAAGGTATTTGTAGAAGAGTTCAATGATGAGAGGAAGATTGATTTGAGAGGCTTAGATGATTAGTATATGAAAGATAACCAGCAACTAAAGCTTTGTTCTGGTGAAGTTACTCTGTTCTTCTTTCTCGCTAGAGAGCAGAGGAAATATTTGATGTTTTGTTTACATTATAATGTCTAACTCATACTTTAGCTAAGATATTATTGATTCTACTTTTGTATTAAGCTATACCATTCACAATTCTACCAATTGTTTTTTGTAATTTCTTTAAAACTAACTAAATGAGAATTACCAAATGTTTGTGGTCGAGTGGTAAAGACTAAGCCCAAACGTCTTCTATATTGCAGTTTCAAATCTCCAACATTTGAAATTATGTCATAACTAATTTGATCATCCGGTTCCGGATGTTAACGGATATTACTTCAAACATATACAGACACTACACATACGGTAAGGCATTACCACTTCTAATAGCATAGTCCACATTATATTATTTTATGCTTTGCATATCTTATCAATTAGTTATATTCATAGCAGCTATTTATTTATAAATAAAAGAGTACAATACACATTTATGGTTTATATATATATATATATATTAGATGATCTTCCATGCTATGCACGGGTTATGTTTTTGTAAAAACTTATTATGCATTTGTAGCTATTTTTATTTATTTATAATATTTATATGTGATATTTGATTTTTTTTGTTTATTTCATGGTTTGATTTGTTTATATATAAATTTATTAATTTTATACATATTTGATATATTAAAATTTAATTTATAATGATGACCGGTATTGTATACAAAATATATTTATTGATCTCTGCTGATTTAAATTTTGATTCATTACAATTTTCACATATAAACTTTTTGACTCGTGTTATTTGGTTTTTTCACTCACATTCACGTAGCTTTTTAGACTCGTATTTATTTAAGTTTTCAATCCCACGTTTGTAAACACGTATTAATTTATGTTTGTAGATCCATGTTCACTTAGGTAAATATAAGTCATGTATTCATTTAAGCATTTAAACTTATATTTAAAAATTATTGTAGTATATTAATTTTAAACATATTTATGAAAAATATCCTAATACCTTTCAAATTTAATGTTTGTAACATTTAACTTTTT
>OVBA01008414.1:0-12552 GCA_900406435.1 Lepidium aucheri
CTGCCTCAAGAATAACAGTTGTGGTTCCCTTATCTCCCCGAGTAAACTGACATTCCCATGCCGTAGGACAATTTTTTATGTGTCCGAATTGAGTGAAACTAGTCTCAAATTATAGAAAATGAAAAATAATAAATTTTGGTATAAATTTTATAAAATTATATTATATATTTTATAAGATAATTGTTCTCAAATGATTGAGGTGAAAAAAAAATATGTTTATTCAGTAACCAATAAGAAAACGACACGTGTTAAACATATTTATAATTAAAAAAAACATAAAAAGGTAATCAATGGAAACGTGACACGTGTCATGTTTCTACAATTTCACGCAGTTGAATTTCTTTCACGGTGTTGATGCCAACAAGGATTTACACCAACCATTGTAACTCATTTTTTTTTTCAACACCTTAAAAAAAATTTCAACACCATTTTTTCTACCCATTGTAAGTAATCTTAGGTGATGTTCTTAGCATTTAATGAATTTAATAAAATTAAAAATGAGTTACAATATGTACAATTGGTTCTTATTTTAGATACTTAGACCAGCATTATCGCGCATATCTTACGCGTTTCTTAGGTTTTTATATAATTAAGAATAATTAAAGAATTATTAAAATCGTAAGAAAGGTTTCTTAATTAAGAAACGTTTCTTAATTAAGAAACATTTCTGCTGATAAGAAACGACGCTACAAGGCCAAAACGTTTGTGATTATTTGACGATTGGCTTTTTAGTGGGACCCATTTTTTATATATCTTATAATTTTTGTTTTAAATAATGTGGATTAATGTTTTGTATTTATGCTATTTGTAGTTAATCATGTTTTGTAATGCAATTGAAGAACGTCGTCGATATGATGGCCACTAGAACTCGAATTCGTGATCGAACTATCCATGAATAATTGAAGAACGATTTGGTTGAGCATATATGGAGTAAATTTTCTACCAATCATGATTAAATTTATTGTGTTTAAGATTATTTATTCTACCTAAGTGTATGTTTTACAATTATTGATTTGCAATAATAATTAAGTTATCTAAACTTTTTTTTAATTCTAAAAAACCCATCTAAGAGACCACCATTAATCACACCTACAAACTCAAAACAAAATTACATCTCTTAACTTTACTTTTTCCTAATTTAATCATTATTTAATTCTTAGAGACTCTAAATAAGAGACTACCAATAATCCTGCTCTTAGACCATTAAGAATCCTTTACATGTCGGTCATTTAGTGGAACCGGTCTTTTTCTTTTTCAATGGTCACGAATGTTCTGCAAATGTATTATGAATCTCTCGTTTCACTAGCTTCGTCGCTCTTCCATTGTAATTTAAGCCGTCGCTACCTTTACGTCGTCAGTTAGTTTGTTGCTGAGTTACGCAGGCGGGAGCTTTCGCGCTTCTTGATGTAGTCTCCGGAGAGTCGGAGCGAGCGATCGATAGCTTAATTGAGCTTAAAATGGTGGTGGCTGGTGAAGTGGCAAAACAGAGCACGCGAGAGATTGAAGATATCACGTGAGGGATTTAATTGAAAAGAAGATTCAAGAAGATATAGAGTTTGAATTCAAAAAACAAAGTGTAAATCTTATCAAAGTTTGTTGATAAGATTTTGTGGAGATTGCGGTTTTGTAGGAGAATATCCACCGAAACCTTAATCTATAAAAGGGATCTCAGGTGTAAAACGAGTTGAGGAATTTTAGAGATTAAGTTTCTAGAGTTTGTGATTTGAGGTTTAAGTTATCGATTTAGAGTAGTTTTGTTTGGCTTTATCTAGATTGATAAATCCATTAGAAATTAGTCTTTTGTAGAAAAGCATATTTCTAATAAAAGGTAAAACTCAGTTTGAACAATCATTTGTGTTGCTTGATTTGTCTCTTTCAGCTGGAAGATGGAAGATGAGGTTCCTCCGATCGAAGATGGATTTGAAGGAAGAGCTGATGGTAACGACGATTCGGATATGTATTTCCATTGATAGAACAAATTTAAAGATTTGAGAATGTCTGTGTTATGAAATTCTGAATATAACTTGATGATATTCGAATTCAATGTAACTGCTGCAACCTGGATCTAGTGTTCTTTCATTCAGCTCCTCGACAATGGTGGTTTTGAAGAGCTTCTAACTAGGGATTTAGCATTAACTTCGGCACACTACAGACCGAAACAAATGCAATTACTTGCATAGAAGATTATTAACCTGCAGAGTTGACAGTGATAAAAGTATAGAAATCGAAGTATAGCTTGGGTGATGTTCTTGGTGCAGCACCTATATTAGATCATCTTCTTTCCTCCACATTTGAAATGCTTCATTCATGAACATTTGTAATGACAATATTTCATTCATTCAACATTTTTTTTTAAGAACTTCAAGTGGGGTTATACCATTAGAATACCAAAAAAATTAAAACCAAACTCTTAAATTATTATTTATTATTAAACAAAGGTTAAAGAATCGCAATTGGGGTTATATTGTTGTTGGAGATAGTCAAAATAACTCCCAAAACAGGATTGTTAATCTTCTTTTCTTAATAGGCTAGAGATCAGGCCCAATATCCAGTTACGCTTATCAGTTCTCGGTCTCGCAAGGCCTGCCCGGTTCAATTTTAATTAACTCGGTTCATTTAACAATGTGCTTAGAAGTTGGAAGAGATTCGTTGGCCTGTGGGGTCTATGAACGGCTATAATTATCAAACACATGTCATCACTAAAACAAGTCAACAACCTAAAACTTTACTCCAACTAATCTTAATAGTCAATATTATTGTTGTTAGAAAAAAAATCAGCCAAATACTGATCGTATAGTTTAGGCTTGGACAAAATACCAGAAACCGATACAAAAGAATAAAGATTGGATAAGGAAAAAATATCAATTTAACCTTGTATTTACTAAAATTGGTTGATTAAATCTTGAACTTTAGATGAAGTTGATTAAATTTTTAATTTTTTGTTGACTTCTGAAAAACCATTAACTTTGTGTTGATTGAGCCAATTTAACCTTTCGCGAAAATGAAATCAAAATTGACTCTGAAATCAAAAGTCAAATTGGAGATTGAAAATTCGATTTACTTCTTATATTCGTTATGAAGAATTCATAATCTTGATTTGCTTTTTTCTTTTAAGAATGAGCTCAAATTTAACGATTTAAAATGTTATCGTCGAGACTTTAATCGATGGATTTGAGCTCATTTTTTGAAAGAAAAAAGCAACTAAGTTTATGGATTCTTCATAACGAAGATAAGAAATGAATCAAACTTCCAATTTTTAATTTGGTTTTAGATTTTAGGGTCAATTTTGATTTTATTTTCGCGAAAGGTTAAATTGGCTTAGTCAACGCAAAGTTGAGGGTTTTTTCAGAAGTCAACAAAAAATTGAAGGTTTAATCAACCATATCTAAAGTTCAAGGTTTAATCAACCATTTTCGATAAATACAAGGTTAAATTGACATTTTTCCTGATTGGATAATATCTAGAATCGAGGAAAGTAATTGATGGGATCTCTTTGTCTATACCTGTAAGTATCATGTAATATATGGTACCAAACCGATACCCTATCCAATTGACCTAAATATATGTAAATATATATTAGATTTTAGGGTACTTTTTCAAAAACATTTAGGGCATTTAGGTATTTTAGGATATTGGGGTATTTTTGGATGTAAAATACTTGAATATATAGTAAAACTGTAAAAATTTGTCTAATGTTTATACTTGATCTGAACAAGAACAGATACCGGAACTAAACCGAACCAAACCGAATTCTATTTGATTTCTAAATATGTACAAAAACTATGGATCCGAAACGACTTGGAAACAAGCGGAACCAAACTGAATTTGAACCAAAATATGTGGTTTTTAAATTGGTATAAAAATTTCATACCTAAAAAGTCTGGATCCGAATGGATATTATCTGAAACTGATCACAATACTCGAATGCCCAGATCTAGTATAGCTAATGATTTTGCTATTAGAACTTTGATTATTTTCGTAACAATAAAAATTAATTAAAAGTTTTAGAATATGAGTTTTAGGTTATAAATTTTTGTGAAACCTGTTTCTTTTTGGTCGATTTTTTTTGTAAATGTAAGTGTTGAAAAAAAGTGAACAACCAAAATCTTATTGTAAAGATTAGAACAATTAGATCGTCGGTAGAATAGTAGACATCAGAGAATTGAAAAAACATTTGAGCTGAATAAGAGTTTACAAAATTATCATAAAACGCAAAAGATTGGTTTCACTTAATCAGAATCAAATGATTGGAAACGTGAAATCGTTAAAAGTGTTACTAAAAGGTGGACAAGTCACGTTTGACGTTTTTGAGAACATGAAAAATTCTTACTTTCGAAGTTATATGATAAACCCTTATAAAAGAGATACTATTAATGATTGAAAGACAGATTTTTAAAACAAAGAAAAATTGATTGGAACAAGAACAAGACGAAGAAGACGACGACAACAACAAAAGGATTTCATTAAAAAAATCTCAGCATTCGTTGCAATCCCAAGAAGATGAAAAACACGAGAAATTTGTGAATGTACAGCTTGTCTCCTTTACCATCCAATCAAATCATTTGATTTTTCTTTCCAGGAAAATTGAAGAAAAAATTTATCCTGAGAAAATTATTCCTTCTTATTTACTACCTTCAAGCGGCGTCAACTACGCGTCGCAGATCTCATATTCTCTCTCTTAATCTCAAAAGCACAGGTATTTCTCCTTTTTTCTCTCTGTAATCGGTTGGAACAATTCTGAGGAACGCGATCAAAGATTTCTCGATTTGATTTTTTGAGTTTGTTCTGTATGAGTTGTTTAGATTCGTATCTCGTCTGAAATACAGCGTCTTTTGGTACGCAATTGTGAGATTGTCATTTATTGTCACTAGAGATTTAACAATTGTTCGAAACTTGTTTTGGGATTCTTTGGTGGTAAATTTCGTTGAGCCCTTCTAGGTAGAGTGTCTATTGTGGAAGAAACGTCATGGTTTCAGGGTATTTGATTTGACTTTGATTGAGTTACGGATTGTTCGTCCTTGTATTTGTTGTATATTCAGGTGTTTTTACGACAAGACCATTAGACAAAGCTTGTCAGTGATTCTTCTAGTACGAAACAGTGCACTTAGTAATTGATGTGGCCTCTTTGCTTTCTGTTTAACAAGCTTTTGAAAGTTGAAGAGAAAAATCAGGAGAGATCAGAAGGACATGGAGATTCAACTTCTGTAAATCATTGCCAGTTCGATCTATTGGTGAGTAATGGAAAGAACACTGATGCAGAGTTGCCATCTTCGTCCCACTTTGAAGTAAGGCCTCGACTTAATATTCACTTTAATATTCTTTTGTCTTTGTCTATCTGACCCTGGTTATGATCTAGTGGGCGTAGAAATCGGAAAGTCTCTAATTTGTTTAATTTATCGCCCTCTTCGTCACATTGTTGATTCTTTTCATTGCTGTTAGGTTCCTCATGTACATCAGTTAGCTTCATGGGATTGTGGTCTTGCTTGTGTTCTCATGGTTCTCAAAGCAAGTGGCATCACAAGCTGCACTCTTGAGGATTTGGCTGAGATATGCGCCACAAATAGGTCTGCTTATAACTTAAGAAACGTTAATCTGCTTTGTAATTTGTTTCTGCTTCGTTAAGATGATAACATTTGGTAGGGGATGCTATCTCAATATGATGATATTTATTATCAACTTTTGACATTTCTGCAGCATTTGGACTGTAGATCTTGCATATCTACTGCAGAACTTCTGTGTGGAGTTTTCCTATTTCACAATAACATTTGGAGCAAATCCGAATTATTCAATCAAGGAATTCTACAAGGTACCTAAACTATAGATATCAAAGACCTCTAACTTCTTGTTGAATAGTTTCTCGTGCGCCATGTGGTTGATTCATGGAGTATGTTAACAAAATGTTGATGATTTTCCAAACTTCTGAGCATGTCGGATTGATTTCTTGTAAGTATAAAGGGTTCAAGATGTTCTTTTTGGCAATCATAATGCAGGAACAACTCCCCGAAGATCTAGTACGTGTGGATTTGCTCTTCAGGAAAGCACATGAATCGGGCATTATTATACAGGTAAAACTGTCTAACCAAACATTTCTACTTGCTCTTGTGTTCAAGAAATGTTATGGCTATTCTTTTGTTCCACTAATGTTGCTTGAAAAAGGTGGCCAATTTGTTGACCCACCATATAATTTTCTTGTGTAGACATTTCTCTTTGTATTGGTATATTTTTTCCTGCAAAAAGTCATGTCATCAAATCTTCCATTGTGTAATCCATTTCTCATTTGAAAATCAAATTCAATCAACCTCTTCGTTTTTGCAGTGCAGATCAGTTAGTATCCATGAGATTTCTTGTTTGCTATTGTCGGGGAAATATATAGTCATTGCCTTAGTCGACCAGGACAAGCTAAGGTTGGTTTTTTTTTGGTCTTATGTATTTACTCTAGTCAGATCCTTCATCAACAAACTTTGAATGTGTGCGACGCCTTTCGTGTTTATCTCAGAATTTGCTCACAGACATTTTTACCGAGAATACTTGCAGTATAATAGAGAAGTTGCATTGTCTTACTGCTTGTTCTTTCACATTTCAGCAAGTCTTGGTTGGAGGAAGTATTTGTTGCTGGTCTTCAGACGAGCAATTCTAGCTACACAGGTGAAAAATATCCCCCTAGCCTTAAATAGAAGGTCAAACGTTAAAGACTACATTTGCTAAGAGTCTTACATGTATTTGTTTATGTTTCCAATAGGTCATTACATCGTGATATGTGGCTATGATGCTGTTAGTGATGAGTTCGAGATCAGAGATCCCGGAAGTTCCAAGTAATTCTCATTATTCCCAATTCCTTTCATACTCACAGATAGTATATCTGAATGCCATGTTCATCTGTTAGCATAAAATACATTGAACATGTTTTAGGAAGGAATGAGTTAAAATTTAGGAAAAAACGGTAGATGTGGTCTTATTAGATGTTGAGTTTTCATTATGATTTAAGAAGACACAAGTTGCGCTTATCATATAAGTATCAAAAGCAAGTAAAACAACCAATGTATCCGTCTTGAACCGTGCCAACTGCCATTACTTGATAATAGTAAGAATTCACAGAGAAAATTCTTGTAGGATACACGAGAAGATTTCTTCAAATTGCCTGGAAAATGCTCGGAAATCGTTTGGTACAGACGAAGATCTTCTCCTGGTAATCTAAGAAACTTGAATTGTTGGTTATGGCTTGTGTACTTGTTGCTCTGTTCATATATTGTTACCTGGATTTGCGCAGATAAATTTGGAGAAAATCAAGAAGCAGAAGGAATATTAGAATAGTACTTATCATCATCATATCAATTCTGGATCATAAGGACGAGTGTGAACATCAGCTGCAAAGTTTACGTCTATACTTACATATACGTGTATGGATGTTGCCAAAAGACAAAGATATACATATATCTCAGTATATAGGCTTGATCGGTCTTACTTCTTGTACAAATTGGTCACTGGTTAATGAATTTGATTAGATTGATTCAATCAAGTGTTTGAGCAATAAGAGTGAAAGAGTGATTCCACTTCAAATCAATAGAAACCAATCTGACTAAAATCAGACCGAACCAAACCAAACCATACCAATTCCGAAACTAGTCGTGCCAGTTTAATTGAGTTTTTCTTAAACCGAGTTTAGTTTAAGATTCGGACCGAACCCAAAAGTAGTCAGCAAAGATTCGTTTGATGATTGGTTCACTTTATTCCTTTTACTAGAACCCTAGAACTCTCAAAACCCTCTTTTACACTTCCAGTTCCAGCAAAATCGATTTCGGTCGCGGACAAATCATTTAATTCGTATATCACTCCTCGATTTCTATGGGAGATCATGTTATCGATTCGGTTCACTCTACGGTTTTCAAGGAGTCCGAATCGCTGGAAGGAAAGTGTACCAAAATCGAAGGATACGATTTCAATGAGGGAGTTAATTATCCAAAGCTTCTCCGATCCATGGTCACTACCGGATTCCAGGCCTCAAATCTAGGAGATGCAATTGATGTCGTCAATCAAATGGTTTTTGTCCCCTTCGATTCTCGAATTAATTAAAAAAGATTCCTTTTGTAACATGGGTTTGAATTGTATTGAAGCTAGACTGGAGACTTGCTGATGAAACTATCGTGGCTGAAGACTGTAGTGAAGAGGAGAAGAACCCATCGTATAGGGAGTCTATAAGGTGTAAAATATTTCTGGGTTTTACTTCGAATCTTGTTTCATCTGGTGTTAGAGATACAATTCGATATCTTGTTCAGCATCATATGGTTAGTAATAACACAGCCATGTTTATGGATGTTAAATTATGGAGCTCTAGTTTGAACCTTTAGTTGGCACTTGTTTGATTCTAATGCTTCTGCAGGTTGATGTTATAGTCACAACAACTGGTGGTGTAGAGGAAGATCTAATTAAATGCCTTGCACCTACTTTTAAAGGTGATTTTTCTTTACCTGGAGCTTATCTACGTTCAAAGGGATTGAACCGAATTGGGAACTTGTTGGTTCCAAATGATAACTACTGCAAATTTGAGGATTGGATCATTCCCATCTTTGACGAGATGTTGAAGGAACAGAAAGAAGAGGTATTCGCTCGATCTTTGATCATTCTGTACTGCTATCTTTCCTGCTATGTGAACGGTTATGCTAAATGTGAATTGTGCCATGTGTTGTAGTAAGTTTCATTATTGTTCTGTTTGTGAATCACCAATTTAATGGCCGGAGATAAGTTTTGCTTACTCTCTTGCAAGCTGCATTATAACATCGATGATTAATCCTTTTCCTCTTGGTCTTTCATGTAGAATGTGTTGTGGACACCTTCAAAACTGCTAGCACGGTTGGGAAAAGAAATAAACAATGAGAATTCATACCTTTTTTGGGCATACAAGGTAACAATTTTCCTCTTTCCTATGGACCTATGGTAGTATCTTGGTCATGCTGTTAGGAACTCCGGTATTGAATTATCCCTGTTTCTTGTGGTTTTTGTAGATGAATATTCCAGTTTTCTGTCCAGGATTAACAGATGGCTCTCTAGGCGATATGCTGTATTTTCACTCCTTCCGTACCTCTGGCCTTATCATCGATGTAGTACAAGGTACTTCTTTGACTCAATGTGGCAATGTCATAGAATTTTCTTGCTAAGTCTAGTGCAAAACTATTGTAACTAGCAGTGAATTGTGGTTTATCCAGTTCAGCAAGACCTTACGGTTTCAGTTTGTAGTAAAAGGGGTTTAAACACCAGCTAGAAGAATAGCATTATGGGGCATTCTTGTTTTGGTTTGGGGAATAGGGTCGAGATTTAAGAGATCTTGTTGATCAAACTCTCTGCTATGTGTAGTCGTTTGGTGAATATAATAAACGAGTGTCGGTTAATCTTATTAGTGGATGTTAAGATAGTGCTTTATGAACAGACATCAGAGCTATGAACGGCGAAGCTGTCCATGCAACTCCAAGAAAGACAGGGATGATAATCCTCGGAGGGGGATTGCCAAAGCACCACATATGTAATGCAAATATGATGCGTAACGGTGCTGATTATGCTGTATTCATAAACACTGGACAAGAATTTGATGGGAGTGACTCAGGTGCACGTCCTGATGAAGCAGTGTCTTGGGGTAAAATAAAGGGATCTGCTAAAAGTGTTAAGGTCAACATGCTTCTAATTCGAATTAATCACTCCATGATTTGAGCACATATTTGATATTAAATCATTCTTGCAGGTATACTGTGATGCTACCATAGCCTTCCCTTTGTTGGTTGCGGAAACATTTGCCTCGAAGAAAGACAAAACTAATGAGTCTTAAGACGTAAGAAGTGATGTTCGTTGTGGCTATGGTGAATAGTGACCATATAAACACTTCATGTTGATGGCTGTGACCTCAAATTGTCTTCTTGCCGATTGTACTTGAGTTATTTCTCAACTTAAAATGATTCGAATTGTGTTTGATTAACAAGCCAACAAATTTATGAACAAAGCACGAAACAAAATAACAAAGATGAGAAGACATTTTATATTAACAAAGAAAACAAAGACAGAATTTTGTAACCCATTATCTCCTAAACGATTATTGATCAACGTCACTTCATCCCTATTGAAAGAGTTACGACAAACGGGAACAACCTTGAAGCCAAGAAGAAATTAATTCATGTGGAAATACTAGAGTCGAGAGATATGTTGTAACACAGGAAGCACATAAATACTTTTAAGTTTTTGTATTAAGAATCACATACATAATGTATTTTGTTAACTCCGATCTTACACTAAACCATACAACTTGGTCACTGATCAATTTCTAAGTATCCCAAAGTTCATACAATACTACACAATTCTATAGCTATTGCAATTCACTACACACTTGTATAGCTGTCGCAATTCTTTTGTGTTCACTCACCTAGAACCAAAACAACAAAATTTAAATTTGAACTCTGAATTCTTTCTATCTGAAAATCTAACCCTTCTAATACAGTCTCAATACTGAGCATTTTTTATATAGTCTCAACACTTTTAAGGTTTCTGATAAGCTCGTTAGAGCTTATGTGAGGAAGATGACAAGTGGAATTGCTTCCGAGAATGTTATAGCCGAGAATAGGCCTGGGCATTCGGGTACTCGTACCCGATCGGATCGGCCCAAGAAGAATTGAAGACTTGAGTTTTATTGATCCTTTTAATTGTTTTGGGTCTTAATGTTTTACAAACAATTATATTCTGCAATTACATATTAATAGTGTGCTTGTTGCACAATTAGGAATCAGTTATGTTGTGGGACCTAGACTCTGAGAGGTGAGACCCTGGCTCGTTGAATTTCCAGTGGAAAGTTGTTACACTTTATCGTTTTCAATATATCAATTGTCCTTTGGAGAGTTTTCCGGTGATTAGTTCTTATCATTTGGTGCGGTGAGCGTGGAACAAACACATCTCCATAGGTTTGTGGGCACGGTGAGGTCTTGGAATGGGTAAGTAGATGAGTCCAAGGGGAACAAGCCGTCAACGTCATGGACGTCGCATGTCTAATGGGTGGGGTATTAACAGAAACAGAAATAATTTTTGTTATAGAACAACGCTAACGCAAGACAAAGACACAAAGAGATATTTTTAGCTTTTGTATTAAGAATCATATAAATAATGTAAAGTCTTGTTTATCCAGATCACAAAGAGATATTTTTAGCTTTTGTATTTAGAATCATATAAACAATGTAAAGTCTTGTTTATTTATATCTACATACAACTATAATTTGGTTTGTTAATGACCAATTCCTAACTACCCAAATCTCATACAACACTATAATTTTTTAGCTGTTACAACTCTCTCTGATTCACTACCTCACACAACACTACATACTTATAGCTGTTGTAACATACTCGGCTTCACCCACCAAGCATACACAATAACTTCAAAACTTAGAACTTTCTATTTTCTCTTTTTGAAAGTCCAATCTTTCCTAAGTTGTTGAACATTCCTTATATAGTCTCAACACTTCTAGGACTTCCATTTGGAAAACTTCCAAAACTTTTTGCTACTCCACACTGTCAGAACACTCTTTTACTTTCTGCATCCTGGAGAATCTTCCAAATTGACTCTTCTGCTTCTCTCCTGTTCCACTGCTGCATAACCAATTTGGGTTAGGTCAGTCTGCAGTCATTTCTTTTTTATCCATTTTAGTGCTAAGTCAAATATATGGTAACATGTTTTCTACACACCAATCAAATGTACCACAACAGCTTCATTTTGCACTAACTGGGGCACACTTCTTTAACCACTTCAAGACACTAAGATACAAAATTTCTTGTTTTTTTTTCAAGTTTTAATATAAAAACATGTGGATTTAAAATCACCCTTTATCATCAGGATTGATTTACTAATTTAAATCTAAAATCATTATTCATAAATGATATCAACTTTAAACTAACATCTAGAAAGCATGGAGCATATATATAACAATACACTTAAACTATAGTAATATTTTGAAAGTTTATCTTTTTTTTTTCGTCAACTCATATATTATATTAAATTCTGAATTCAAGAAACAGATATTATGTTTACAAAGGTATAAAATCTTGCTAAATCTGAACATTACGAGCCAGTTAACCCACTTTCATGTTGAACAGTCTTTCAAAAGTTTATCTATAATAAAGAAAATGAGTATTTTAAATTAGAAAATCAAAATTCAAACTTTTTTTTTTGTGAAGTTGTTGGAATTATGATAAACTGTTAACCAAAAAGAAAATTGTTCGAATTATGATTTTCTTTCGGAGATATGATTGCTGGGCTCCATAAATGAGAAGGTGGCTGCAAAAAACCATTTTTTTAATGAACATCTTGCAAGAGCTTTAAATTATTTAATCGGCATAATTAGTTTTAGGGAGAGTTACTTAAATATCACACATATTGATAAAAATGACCTGATCGATATAAATTAATTTTTAATTACTATTATGTTTTCTATACCCAAAATATCTTACAAAAACATAATTACAAGAATGTCATTGTTATTTTTTTCCACGTCAGCAAAAAATCCTACGTGGCAACAAAACTGCCTACAT
>OVBA01008416.1:0-12543 GCA_900406435.1 Lepidium aucheri
CGCATTTCAGCCCTAGCACTCATAGTTGCTTTTTTACACACAGAAATACCTGCATTCTTCAATCCAAGAAGATGTGTTTTGATTCGAGAATAAGATCCAGTACGTATTTCCTTGCAAATATTGCACTGAAATTTCCAAGTTCCTCCAACTGCTCCTATTTTATCTAGTTTGGTCACATAACTCCATAATGGAGCTTGTCCGATTGGATTACTCTGAGTCTGATCCGATCCACCACAATCAATACGATTACCACTAGAACCAATTGGAGTACTACTTTGTTCTTGAGACATCACAATCAATGAATTGAAACCTACAAACATCACACGATGGTGAATAAAATTGATAATGAATTGATAAATATATTAATCGATAATGAATAATATCAAATTACAAAGGAATCGATTATGAATAT
Organism: Lepidium aucheri; assembly: GCA_900406435.1. NCBI lineage: Eukaryota > Viridiplantae > Streptophyta > Magnoliopsida > Brassicales > Brassicaceae > Lepidium > Lepidium aucheri. The sequence goes on from OVBA01008416.1 coordinate 413, forward strand.
TATACAAACTACAAAGTCAATGATGTACGACGCCTCATAAAGGAATCGATTAAAAAATATTATACAAACTACAAAGTCAATCCACTAAAATAGTATAGTATATTATACAGTTTAAGTATGCTCGTGATAATCAAGTGAGTTCCTTAATTAATGTCATGTCGATTACAAATATAATACAAAGTCAACCCACTATTTGCTCTTCTATTCAATATATATGATTCAAGTCAAGCCACTAATGAATTGAAAACAAATTGATCATCAATACCTGTACAATTGAATTTAAGCCATTAAAATAGAAATCAGAGATGATTGAAACAATACCTATATAATCGAGTATAAGCTTTTTCTTCTACTTCGATTGAGACTTTCAAAGATCTTAGTGAGGATTTGAGGAAGGTGTACAGATCAATGAACGATGAAGAGATGACTTATATAATGTGAGATTCGATTTTCTAGTTACTAATTTTATAAAAAAAAAATTAGTCGTTTAGACACCACTTAGTTTTTTGGTACTAGGCAGAAGATTAGTATCCACTGGATACTATCCACCTAACGCCTAGTCTTTTTCTAAGCACTCTTTTACTAAAATATAAAATTGGTATAAAAGATAACTGAACTCGTGAACTCACGAATATTGAAGAGAAATAGGCTTAGCTACTCGTCTTATAATCTCAGTTACTCTTCGTACTTTCATCTCTTATATTTGTTTTGCCTTTTTGTATTATTATTCAAATTAGAATTATACTGGTAATATAGCGCGAGATTTGACCCTTTTTCATTTTAAGTTCTTAGATCAATGTTAATATTTTGAAATATTATTTTTGAAATGTTGTTTTAAATTTATTTTAAAAGCTAATGGATTATTAAAAACTATGTACATTATGAATTCATTTTCAAATGTTATATTTGAATGGGTACCGACTCGAATACATGTAGACATATCGTGTAATACCTGGAGTGAACAAATTTGAACCAATAAGTAAATATATTACAGATGTATAGTACATGATATTTTTAAATGGTATTGACTTCAAAATGTTATATGGATCGAATAAATTCACAATAAGATTAATGTAAATTTGGCTGTATCCGTAGAATTAATAAAAAATTATTTTTATACAAGAAAAGAATAAACAAAAGCTAAAATATTTTTTTTCAGCATACATATCTTTTCAATTTTGAAACTAAAATAAAAATAAATTAAAGTATATTTGAATATTTTTTTTTTATAAGTTGTTAAGATTTCTAAACTAAATTATCAAGATTTAAAAGTCAATTAATAGACAGTTTAAAATTAAACCTTACAATGTAGTACAAATCATAGGTTAATTTTTTATCCAATAGTAAATAACACATCAACTAAAATCCAAAATAAAAATGTCTTCTATTTAATATATAAGGATAAGATTTAAGTCGCGCTACACCCTGTGATTACCTTTATTTTCATTGTTTATTTGTAGAAGGAAACAAATATTTGATAAACTAATAAATTTACTTATTTGATTATATAGAAGTAAGGGAAAATTAGGTAGATAATAGGATTTTGAAAACTAATTAAGAAATTATCATATGTTACTTTAAATTAAGAAACTAGTAGTGGGTTCTGATTGTGGAAAGACTCAATACCCCTTGAAAATAAAAGAATTTGACGATCCACTTTCTCTCTCATGCTTCTCTGTCTTGATCCTCTGTCTTTCGAAATGGTGAAAATGGTTGGGATTAGTTTTCTTTGTAAGTTTGCAATCTGCAACGACAATTCATATATGGATTTTAGCAAGTATATCAAAGAAAAGGGATTTGCTGGTCTCATGGTTCAATATTTCAGTAAAATTAGAATTGGTGAATTTTTTTTAGAAATTTTTTACAATCAGATTATAAATCTGGTAGAGACGGATTAGATTTATAGATTTCATCACGGAATCGAAGTCTTGTAATGGGGTTGTAATTTTTTCAGTGGTTTTTGGGGATATAACTCTTGATTTCTGTAGTGTTTTTAGGGTTACAGATTGGCTTGAACCACATGTGAAGAAGACGAAGAAGATTTGACAGTTAATAAATTTGATAACCAAAATCAACTAATTTAACATATAACGATTTGATTTGCAGATAACTGGCATCTAAACCTTCAATGCTAGTAAAGAAAACACTTTATACTTAAGCAATATATAACTATGCAAAACGAATAGGTAACAGCTAACTTACGTGTTAGCGGCTAACTTATTAAAAAGGATGTAAAAGAGAATTGTTTTGGGTAAAAAAATATTTGCAGGTACCTAAGGTATCTGAATATATCATTCTGAACAAGTTGAAGAATGCTGCTTAAGAACGCACATTGAACCGTAGTACATACAACGTAAATAGAGACAAAACGTGTCTCTTAAAAGAAAAATCAGGCCTAGTTATAGAGTAGTAGGCACACACAACTCTTCAAAAATCATGTTGCAACTAAGACTCCAGACAGTTGTATTTGTCCAATAAAAAACTTGTCTTCAAAATCGGAGCTGCGTTTGGGTGTAAATGGGACCACATCCTCTTTTCTCTAGCTCTTGGCGTTTACTGGGTCACTTCTTTTTTGTTTCTATGATTTTAAACGGGAAAAAAACCCTAGTTTGCAATGAGAATGGGGCTTCTGCAATTTGACGTTGCAATCCATAAGTTTTGCTGTAATTTTTTAAGAGTGAGACGAATGGGTTTATCTTCTGCTGGTTAGGATTTAGAGTTATAAAACATGGCAAATGAGCACAAATCTTGACTAAAAATAATATATATTAGCTAACGCTGTGCTTAGATCTTATAAGACACAATTGACAAAAAAAAATTTTTGCAACAAAAAGGAAAAAAATCAAGTAGTCAAGTAAGTTAACTGCCTAATGTATTTACAAAATTATTGCTTGGCTGACCAGGTACACCCATATCGGAAGCATCCTTCACCCTTTCTTCTGTCTGCATAAAAACATTAGGCAGTCAAGTAAGTTGATACAATAGGCTAAGACAAATGTTGTGAATAGAAAACAAGAAAAGAACTGCAAACATAAACATTGTAAACATTAAAAATAATTGCAAAAGTTTGTTAACGCTATAAAAAAGTTAAGGGATGTTTATATCATTTTGGCGGGATTGGTCAGGTACAACCATGTTGGAAGCATCATTCACCCCTTCTTTCGCCTGCATGAGAAAATTACTCACATAGATATGGTGCTACCAATAACAACACCTACAGAAGGACAACATATTCATAACAATTCTGTAAATTTTCAACGACAACCATAGTTGAGGTTGCAGATAAGTTTTAACCACCTAGGAAGAAGATGACAATGATTTTACCGATAACTATAAGATAACCGATAATTATTAACTTATCATATAATTATTATCTTAACAGATAACTTAGCGTCTTAACCTGCACTCGAGTGAAGAAAACCCTTTATAAGTTATCAATATATAAGTATGCAAAACAAAGATATAACGGGTAAAACAAATATTTACAGTCAACTAGTTCGTTTGCATTTAAAAAAACAAAGTTACAGAACTTACTGCTTAAGAACCACAGATTCTAAACGAAGTACCCTGAACATAAATATACACAACCAATACGCCAAAGCGGGTAATGAAGACCAGTTGTATAGTAGGTAGGAAATCGCGAATCTTTGAAAATCATGTGAATCTATATTTTAAGTCAACTGATTCATTTGCATATATCCTTAGAATTAGTTGAAGAACTTCTTACTTAAGAATCCTTGATTCAAACTAAGTACACATAACAGAAATAAATACAATCAATATGCCAAAACACAGATTCATGCCCAGTTATACACTAGGGGCGCAAGCACAAATCTTTGAAAATCATGTTCTACCTCAAATTCAGGCCCATTTATGCCAGTTACACAGTTATGCGGTTATCATGTCTTCATCTCTGGCTACAGAGAAGTCTGGTGTGACGATTGACTGGACATTAAACTACAAATAAAAGTATTTTGGTTATTACGTATATAAGTATGCAAAAAAATGTATCGGATAACTAATTTATTTGAAGTTAACTGATTTGTTTGCGTATATCATTATTTGATTAACAAAAATGTTATGCATTAATACAGATGAGTTAACTGATAACCGAATAATTATCGGATAAAATAATAGTTATGGGTTAATATTTTCTATATTGCCTAATAGTTATCAGATGAAATAATAGTTATCGGATAAAATAATAGTTATCTTATAAAATAATAGTTATCAGGTAAAATAATAGTTATCGGTTTATTATCAAAAATTTTGTCAACTCATATTCAACTTCTTCATGAAAGTTTAAGTTGACCTGCAACATTGGCAATTGTTGAAAAAAATTCATTTTTCCTTTTTCCTTTTTTGATTTTTAAATATGTGTTTCTATCATTAACCTAACAAGACATAAAACAATGAAATCTGACATCTGAGTTTAAGAAAATTAATATATATAAGAAACAAAGATTACAAAATACCTTCACTAGTAACAAACTCATCACGAAAAAACAAAGAAGAGACTAAGAACAAGAGGTGACGAACAAAAGTTCAATTTTCTTTTCTTCTTTGGCTTTTTCCATTGTGTCTACGAAGAAATAATAGATTAGAAAAAAGAGAGAGATAAAAAAAGGAGAATGAGAGATAAACGTGAAAGAGAAAAGATGAGAGAGATGAGAGATGACATTCTGTATTTTTGTAGGGATGAAAGGGTCAATGAATTTGAAGCAGTAGCCCTACCCTTATAGCATATCCTACTAATTAATTTTGAAAACTCACATGATATCCACTATAATTTCTCTAGAAATAATTGGAAATTTTTTTAAAATGATATATACCACAATAAAAATAATTTTCCTGTACACATAATGAGTGTAAAATTAAATTTTAAAAGATTAATGCAACAACTATTAGACTCATTTATTATTTAAAATCTACTAAAGAGTAAAGTTTGTTCTTATCAGATTCCATAATAAAATAGTTAGGGTTTAATTTATAAAAAACCAATCTTTTTCTTACATAAATATTTTGTTGTTTCAGTGAAAAGTAGGATTTTATTTCTTTACAAACTTAGATCCAACACAAAGAGAGGAGAAATTCAGATATGTAAGGTTTTTCTTTTGCTCATTTGTATAATATCATAAATCTGAAATAAAAAATTTTATATTCTTCAATCGTTGTGAAATAGTATGTTTATTTTATTTTCCTTAACATGTTAAGAATTTATTTATCTTCATAATGGTAGATGTGTAAATAAAAAGATACTGAAATATAATCTTGACCATTTTTTGTTTCATGTTAAGTAGATTGGTCAAATTTTTCTAATATACCATAGTTAATAAAATGCGCATTTTCCGCGCCAAAGGTTGACTTTTCCAGAATGCTTTCTTTTGGTATTTCTTGATCTTTTGATGATTTGGTGACCCTTATGGTTTCTTGGTGGTCATTTTCCTCCTTCTTGGAGGTCCTTGGAGTGGTCTTCGACCTTTTCTTGATGACTTCGGCCTTGACTCTCCTTCTTTTCTTTTTCTTGACCTTAAAGGTCTTTGGCCTCATCCTCTTGTCTCCTTCATACAGTCTAATACCTTCCTCCAAACTTGGACGTTCAAGGCCAAAGGCCAAGCTTGCCAACCGACAAGACTATCTCATTAAAAACCCTAGAGAGAAAATCACGTGGGACAAAACCATACTAGGAAAAAAACAGCATAGCTCATCGGTGGTTTGATGTTTGCTTGACCCTTATTTTTGAAATGACTTTGAACCGGCTCCTTCTTCTTCCAAGAGATTCCTTGCCTTAGTACTTCTTGATTTTGTTTTCCTTCTTATGTTCCTCTTGTTTCATTTAGTGCTCCTCTAGAGAATATTCTCTTTTGAACCTTCATCATGAGATTCAAAGAGAAATTTTAAAGTATATGTTGTGGGGGTCTAAGAAACACTTGAATGAAAATATAGAGAAACCAAATGAGTGGATTCAAATCATAGGATATGGAATAAATATATAAAAATTTGGAGAGGTTTAGAGTTTAGCCTTTTTGGAGATCTTTGAGGATTTTTGACAATTTTGAAGACTTTTTGCAAATGCTTTGGTAGTGATTTATAGCCTTCCACCAATTTGACTTTCCACTTGACTTTCCACCTTAGTCACCTACGAATCCACTTCTTTAGGTCAGCTTCTTTGGTCCACCTCTTCAAGTCATTCCAAGTTGAACTAGGTTAGATTTGTGGTCTCGGAAACTTGGTGGCCCTCTTGATCAAATATCAAGGTTGTTGTTGCGCCTTCTTCTAGCCTCACTTAAAGCCTTTTTAGGGTTTGAATGCAGCCACGAACTAACCTCCAGCCCGCATGACTTGCTGCACAACTTGCCACTTCTTCTTTGAGATAATAAGTAAGCTTTCTCACCATTTTAAACTCGGACTTGGTTTAGACTTTAACACATTCTAAAAACAAGAGATTGTGAGAGATTAGAGTATAAGTAACAGAGAATTATGGTGAATAAGTAACCAAGAGAATAGAGAATATAGAGAATAGAGAGTATGACCGGAAGAATAGGAAATGAGAGAATAAGAGATTTTTTTCAAGAGTTCATGTGGACAGAGTTTTACTCTCTGTTTTCTTGAGTTTTGAGGAAGCATTAGCTGCCAAATACCAAGCCAAGAATACCTTAGAAAAACAAGAACTTGGTGCTTTAATGACTAATCTAAATATGGACCAATGGACAATTGATTTATCTATGGTGACAAGATTAAACTCATGTAATAAACATGAGTTTTGTGGAAGCATTGGCTTCAAAAGCCTGCCAAGAACACCTTAGAACAATAAGAACTCGGTGCTTAAATGCATGGGACAAGTTATGGATCGATAGACAATTATTTTATCCACAGGTTAAAAACTTGAATTCACGGAATAACAAATGGACAATGGTTCCCCGTGAGCTTTAATCAACAAGAGCCACAAAATGATACAAAGATTAGTGCCTTTCATGGTTGAAACAAAAGACATTTCAACAATCTCACAAAATAATCCATTTTCAAGAATTTTCATGACTCTTTTGAAATTTAAAAACAAAAGACAACTAATCTAAGACCTTCTCCATTTGAGATAAGTTAATATCCATTAATAAAGCTAAGAGGTAAAGTCATTAGATCTAAAAACAAGAACTCAATTCATGTTTAAAAATTTGAATTCACAGAATAACCCATGGACAATGGTTCTCTGTGAGCTTTAATCAACAAGAGCCACAAAATGACACAAATATTAGTGCCTATGGTTAAACAGAAGACATTTCAACAATGTCACAAAATAATCTATTTTCAAGAATTTTCATGAGCTTTTTGAAATTTAAAACAAAAGATAATTAGTCTAAAACCTTTCCTATTTGAGAGAAGCTAACATCCATGGAGAAAGATAAGAGGTAAAGTCATTAGATCTAAAAACAAGAACTCCATTCATGTCCTCTTCTTTTAATTCATTGGACAAGATGAAGAACATGAAAATAAAAACAGAAAGAGAAACGAGTTTTGATGGGAACCAAGCATATTATGCTCTGTTACCATGTTGGTTTTTATGAGATTAAGCTCAAAATAAACCATTCAGACTTTACTTGGTGTAGGAAACTACTTAACCCACAAAAAATGGACTCGATCTCAAGTTTGAAGATACACCATCTTGTGGTTGAATCTACACATAAATACTTTGATAAATCTGAGGTTACTATGGAGTAACTCGGCTTTAACAAAGAGAATGGATCTATCTTTGATCTAGATCTTATAAACAAATGAAACAAACTGCCTTAGTAAATCCGAGACTACTATTGAGTAGCTCGGCCTTAGCAAGGACTGAAGGATCTAGGTTGGATCTATTCCGAGTCAAGCATCAGAACACTTGAAGTTTGTGTACTAAGGAAATATCGGATCTAGTAACCATACATCTAGATTTACATAAACAAAAATAAAGAATAAGAAGAGTTTGGTGGAGATCTAGAAGTGTTTGGGTAGAGGTGTGCCATTGGGCAGCCTCTACTTGAGCTCTTAATCCCTAGAAACTACATCATAAACTACTTTCATAAACAAAGATAAGAAAGAATTTTGTAAACACTTCTTTGTATTAGAATTTGATATATTACAAAGTAAGCTACAATGGATTATAGAGGATAACAAGAGAGGGTCTCTCTGCTGAAAATAAACCCTAGCAGCTAAGTCTTGGCCATTAGAGAGGAGAGAGGAGTGGAGTTCCCAACCATTGAAAGTGACATCTCATCTTTCTTGATTTTGGCATAAAAAGAAATCACATGTTTTTCTAAGCTTCCAAAGGTCATATTGCTTCTAGTTAGGCTTCAATTAGGTCCTAACAACTTTAGATAACATCCCATTTGATCAGAATCAACATTTGCCACTCGTCCTATGGTACGTTGCCTCTCGTCCTTGGGTACATTGCCTCTCAACCTGCAGTACGTCTGTGTTTCAACCTGCGGTACATGTTGTGGCTCAACCCGCGGTACGTGCTATGGATCAGCTTGCAATACATGTCTCTTGACCCATCTGCTATCCGTAGTACGTACGACCCGTCCATTGACTTCCTGCGATCGTCCGTTAACTTCCTGCGGTATAAGGATTCTCGATTCGTAGTACACGCCTCTCGACCCATGGGCTGTACTACGGTCCATGACCATCGACCATTGACTTTTACGGTCCAAAGGTTGACTTTTCCAGAATACTTTCCTTTTGCCTTTTTGATCTTTTGATGATTTGGTGATCCTTATGGGTCCTTGGTGGTCATTTTCCTCCTACTTGGAGGTCCTTAGAGTGGTCTTTGGCCTTGTCTTGATGACTTCGGCCTTGACTCTCCTCCTTTTCTTCTTCTTAACCTTAAAAGTCTTCGACCTCATCCTTTTGTCTCCTTCATACAATCTAATATACTCCCTATGTTCAGTTGAACCATCACAATGATTATTTTTCTAATATACTCCCTCTGTTTCATAATAAGTGTCATTCTAGCATTTTCTACATAAATTAAGAAAACATTTTAAAATCTACTATATAATAAAAAGAAAATATTATGAAACTTTACCCGTTGACTCAATCTTATTTACTCATAATACCATTAGCGATTTTATTTAAATAATATAGTTTGAATTTTTTGGAAAGGTTATTGATATAATAACCTTAATTGTAATCATATACATCATATCCTATATAATTACCATGCACTAATCATGAATCTTCCCTATATTTGATACATAATTCATCCAAAATCTTATTATTTAATATTATTATTAAAAAATCTTTAACAAATTTCTATCTTTATGACATATTATAATTTTTTTCTTTAAATAACCATATAATATCCTAATTTTCGGAATTTAATTTTTAAGCATTTTTAAAATCACTTTTTCTCATAGAATATCCTAATTATATCATAATTTTCAGAATTCAAGTTTAAATATTCTTAAAATCTTTTTTCCTTAAATAACCAAAGAATATCCTAATAATATCCTAATTTTTGAAATTTAATTTTAAATATTCTTAAAATCTTATTTTTCCTTAAATAACTATTGAATATCCTAATTTTTGGAACTTAATTTTCGGAACTTAATTTTTTTTCCTTATGTATCTTCATTCAAATATTTTTATTTTAATTTCCTAAGAACTTACCAATTTAGAATTCAAAATATAAATTTTCCATAATTATTGAATCATATGAAGTAAATATAGAAAATTATTGCTTTAAATATATTTTCGAATCAATGCTAAATATATGCTAACTAATTATTTTTAAAATTTACATATTCTACACGAGACAACCATAATTTTCTTCCTATAAAAGCAACTCTAATCGACCTATTTCAAACCATATTTTTCTGTTCTATATTTTTTTGATGATATTGTTTTGTGACTGTAAACTGAAATCATCCAGACAACATGAAAAATCAATGTGACTTTTTTTATACTACGGAAGACATAATACCCATGTAAGTAGCTTGCATATTCATCTTTATGTATTTGTTTTATTTTGTAAATTTGAAATTTAAACTCCGTACTAATTACCATTCACCATTATTGTTCAATATCTCAATTTTTTTTGATACAAGCAAACATCACAACTCCAGGACTTCATTAGAAAGTGTAAAGGTAAACACATTTTTTTGTTAATTATTTGTTTTTTTTGTATAAATAGTAATCTTATAATTTTTGTAGGCTCAAAAAATTCACTATAAATAATATGGTCAACAACTTCAACAAGGTAACATAAAAATTATAAATTAATTTTTTATTTTGTTCTTTTAAATGTAATTTATAAAAATATTTTGTTTCTATTTTAAAAGAGTTTTTATTTGTTTATTTTAACTATTTTGTTTCTATTTTAAAAGAGTTAATTTATATATTATTCTTTAATTTATAGCATAAAATAATAATATAATATGTATTTTAATCTTAACAATATATATTTTACCAAATTCAGATTTTTAAAAATATTTTTGTTTTCATAGAACATATATATACAATAATGTATTTGACGTTATTAAAATATATATTAAAATTATACAGTAGAGCTAAATGTTTTGGAAATAGAATATTTTCATAATTTATATATTATTTAATCTAATTATATTTAACTTTATATTTAACTGTAAATGAATAACATTATATTTTAAAAAATAAATAGATTATTAAGTACAATCCAAAACAATATATATAATTATCTTTTTTTAATCTTAAATATTTTAAATTTTATTATTTCANGCTCTTTTTTAAAAGAAATTTTGAGAAATGCCCTTTTTAGTGTACCCCTTTTCAAAAATGTCCATTAACATTTATCTTTTCAAAAATGCCCCTCATTAATACAAAAATGACTAAAATACCCTCAATAGAATTGTTACAAACTTTTCCCGCCAAAACAAAAAAATTTCCCACCAAAAAAAAAATTTCCTGCCAAAAAAAAATTTCCCGCCAAAAAAGAAATTTTTCCGCCAAAAATTTTTTTTTTACGGAATTTCGAAAAAAAAAGTTTACGGAAAAAAAAAATTCCCGCCAAAAAAAAAAATTTCCCGCCAAAATTTTTTTATAAGTGCGCTTATAAATCTTTACAAAATTTTTATAAACACCTTATAAATTTTTATAAACGCCTTATAAATTTTGATAAACACGTTATAAATTTTTTATAAACACCTTATAAATTTTATAAGGTCTCTTATAAAACCTTATAAGTTTTGATAAACATGTTATAAATTTTTTATAAACACCTTATAAATTTTTTAAGCTCCTTTATAAAGCCTTATAAATTATATAAGCTCTATTATAAGCTCATTTATAAATTTTTGTAAATATTTTATAAAGTTTTATAAGCACCTTATAAATTTTTTATAAACACCTTATAAATTTTATAAGTTATCTTATAAAACCTTATAAATTATATAAGCTCTATCATAAAACTTTATAAATTGTATAAGGTCTCTTATAAAACCTTATAAATTTTATAAGCTGTCTTATAAAGCCTTATAAATTTTATAAGTTGTCTTATAAAAAAAATTTATAAATTCCCTTATAATTTTTTTTGGCGGGAAAAGTTTTTTGTATAGCGGAAAATTTTTTTTTTGGCGGGAAAATTTTTGTTTTGGCGGGAAAATTTTTTTTGCGGGAAAAAAATCTGTAAAAATATATAAAAATAAAAACATAAGGGTATTTTGGTCATTTTTCCATAATGAGGGACATTTTTTGAAGATGTCCTCCTTTGAGGGGCATTTTTTGAAAATATCCTCCTTTGAGGGGCATTTTTGCAATTCTCCCCTTTTTTAATCTTAAGTATTTTAAATTTTATTATTTCACATTTGTTTAAAATTCTACATATATGTCAATTGAACGAGCATAATATTTCTTAATTATTCATTTTGATTTTGAAATATTTCACGTTTTACTATCCAATAAAAATATAAAATAAGTGTTCTCTATTTAAAAATTCCTACATATATGAAATATATCTTTTTGAGAATATTTCATATATACAATTTAATATATAAAAATATATACAACTGATTAAATTTACTATAAAATGGATATTCTTATCATTGATATAAACTATTTATAACGACAATTTATAGTTAAAAAATCATAATATATATATATATATATAAATTATGTAA
>OVBA01008417.1:0-12542 GCA_900406435.1 Lepidium aucheri
ATCTGATAGAGGAGGAGAGTATGTGAATGAAACTCTGAGCAATTTCTGCATGAAAGAAGGCATTGTGCATGAAAGAACAACTCTTTACTCCCCTCAGCAGAATGGGATAGCGGAAAGAAAGAACATGACATTGAAGAACATGATGAATACAATGTTAATCAGTTCTGGACTTCTGGATATCATGTGGGGAGAGGCCATTCTATCAGCTTGCTACATTCTGAACAAGGTACCTCATAAGATAATTCCATCTACTCCTTATGAGTTGTGGAAAGGACATAAACCAAATCTGTCCTTCATGAAAGTCTGGGGTTGCCTTGCAAAGGTAGGATTACCAGACTTTAAAAGAACTAATATAAGAGCTAAGACAGTAGACACTGTGTTCATAGGATATGCAGAGAATAGTGTGGCATATTGTTGTATCACGTTTGATCCAAAGACTAAGTGATTAGGACATGTAATTGAGTCTCGTGATGTAGAGTTCTTTGAAGAGATATTTCCCTTCAGAAGTCCAGCGACTGAAAGAATAGTTGCAGGTGATAGTTTGAAAAGAAATTTGGAACCAGAACCATCTGAACCAAGAAGAAGCACAAGAATGAAAATAGCTAAAGATTTTGAAGATGACTTCATAACTAGTTTTGTTGTTGAAGATCATGAAATCAGTGAGGAATTTGTGTTTACGTTCCTCATAGATGAGAATCCAATAAGCTTTTCAGAAGCTATGAAATCAGGGAAGCTTTGCTTTGGAAGGAGGCAGTAAATGATGAATATGATTCAATCATGTTGAATCATACGTGGGAATTAGTAGAATTGCCAACAGGGAACAAGGCTTTGAGATGCAAATGGATATTGAAAAAGAAACTAAAGGCGGATGGAACTGTGGATAAGTTCAAGGCAAAATTGGTTGTGCAAGGTTATTCACAGAAACATGGTTTAGATTTTTTCGACACATATTCTCCAGTAACAAAGATTGCCTCGATAAGATTACTATTAGCAACAACTGCAGCTCATAATCTTATTGTACATCAAATGGATGTGAAGACGGCATTTTTGAATGGAGATCTATAGGAGGAAATATACATGATTCAGCATGAAGGGTTCATTGTAGAGGGACAGGAGAACAAGGTATGCAAGTTGAAAAAGTCTCTTTATGGACTCAAACAAGCTCCCAAGCAATGTTTTGAGAAATTTAGTTCGACACTCAAGGAGTTTGGTTTTGAATCAAATAATGGAGATTCATGTATATTTAGTAAGGTGAAGGGAATAGACTATGTAATCATCTGTTTATACGTAGATGATATGATGTTGTTAGGAACTAACATAGGTATCATCGCTGAAACTAAGGAGTTCTTGAGTTCCAGATTCTGTATGAAAGATATGGAAGAGATAGATGTGATTCTGGGGAATTAAAGTAGAAAAGACTGAGAAAGGTTTCTCATTAAGTCAATCACACTATATAGAGAAGGTGTTGAAGAGTTTTGGTTACTGGAACAAACCAGCAGCCAAGTCTCCTTATGATTCTTCGATTCATCTGAAGCAGAATCATGGTAATTGTGTAAATCAAGGAGAGTATGCAAAGATAATCGGAAGTATAATGTATCTTATGAACTGTACTAGGCTAGATATTGCATATGCAATAAGTAGACTGTGTAGATACACACAAAATCCGAGTAAAGAACATTGGATAGCAATAGATAGATTGCTAAGATACTTGAAAGGAACAGTGGACTATAAATTGTGTTACAATGGATCATCATGTATCTTGGAAGGATAGTGTGGCGCTAATTGGATCACTGACAATGATGAAGTGAATTCAACAAGTGGATTCATATTCACAATAGGTGGAGGAGCAGTTTCATGGAAGTCTAAGAAGCAGACTTGTATTGCTAGATCAACAATGGAATCAGAACTCATTGCAGGGCAAGAAGCGGAGTGGCTAAGATGCATTGTTCTTGATCTTCCGATGTTTGACAAAAATAGCTTCTCTGTTTCCATGAGATGTGATTCTCATGCAGCTATTGCAGTGGCAATGAATAAGCTGTTTAATGGAAAAAAAGGCACATACGATTGAGACACAGTCATTCGGAGTCAGAAGGTAACTTAGCTGATCCCATGACTAAGCCTCAGTATGGACGTATTATTCTGAACACAGCAAGGCAAATAGGGATAAAGATGACTATAACCAGTTAAATTCTTGTGTTCCTTACCATGTAATCTATGAAATTTAGATAACTGGTTCAAAAGGTCAAAAACAGAAGAATGAAATTTGGTTTGATGCAGACATGGAAACAGTGTATAGAACGGTACTTTGGATACTTGGTGATGAATGATTTAGCAATCAAGAGTTGCACATTTCGAGTCTTCCTGTTGAAAGACGTTTTGTAGAGAAAAACTCTGTTAATACAGAACTTGTAAAACTTGTGATTGAATAAGATTACTTATTCTGAGTGCGAACTTTGAGAGATTGATTCAAGTCTTAAAGGACAATAATGTTGCACTATCTAAATTTGAAAACAAGGTGGAGAATGTTAGAGTGTTATCAAATTGATCAGAGTATGAAACATATATAAATCAACATGAGAATCAATCTGATAAGGCTTAACATTATCTTGTTGGATAAATATAAATGTGATAAAAACAGAATAACAAATTCTGTTGATTAAAAGTCACGTGATGATTAAGCAACAGAGGATTATAAAAGGTTTATAAAAGATTATAAAAGAATTATAAAAGGATTATAAAAAGAGCCTTTTTCTTCAGATTTGAAGCCGCTGATAATCATAATCCTCTTCTCAAAAAGTTCATCTCTCTCTAAACGTGAATATAGAGAGAGAGTTGCAGAGAACCATTGGATTCCAACCTTCAAGCAATCATTCACGGGATTTAGAGGATTATTGGCTCAAATGCAGAAGACTTGTCTTCGACTCTGCTTTTGATTTTCTTCGATCTTTGTTCTTCCTATTCAGCTTCTTTTTTCTTCTTTCTTTAATATTTGTTTCTCATCTTCTTCGATTATTCGATCTAACATCAGGTGTAATTCGACTTTGTTTCTTTTTCTCGCCTGAACGGTTACATTATTAACTAAAGAACCCAAAGTCTCATAACCAAATTTAAGAAAACAGAAGATGTATGAAAAACTCTGATACAATGGAGATTATCAGGTTTAACTAGACTTTAAACTTTGAATTTAGAGATAATTAGATTGAGCTCAAAAGTTTGTATATATTTTGTGCTATATAGTTAATTTGGTGTGGATATAGATAGTCCAGCCAAAAAAAAAACATTATTTAAGTTGAAAATTACTCTATTATTATTGTGGAGATAAACATTTGTATGTAAATGAAGTGTTTGAGTTCACTCAATATATCAGAATCGGTGTTCGCGACAAACATCACCAAATTTTTAAAAATGGTAAGTTCTCCTTGAAGTTTATTGATTTTTATTTGGATAAAAAATTTTATTAAAAAAATTTTCGATTTCTAAATGTTATAGCGATTTACTAGTCCGAAAGGCTAGAACTCTTTCTCAAGATTATTTTACTATAAATAATCTACTTTTTTATTGGATCTTGATTAATATAATGAAAATTAATAAAAAGAAAAAAAAATATGATCCAAACTCAAAATTACTCAATTATTATTATAGACAACAAATTTGTATGTAATGACGTGTTTGAGTTCACTCAATATATCGGAAGTAGCGTCCGCGATAAATATCACTGAGCGATAAACATCACCGAGTTTTTAAAGATGATAATATCTCCTAAAAATTAGCTGACATTTTTCCTTTATTTGGACCCAAATGTTTATTTAATATTTTTATCTATTTATTATTTTGTGATATCTAGAAGATAGAACATATTTGGTGGTTCGAAAAATTATAAGTTTTTTCTGCAATGTAAACAAACTAACTTATTTATTGATGTTTTATTGAAAATTACTTGGTATTTTCCTAACTAATTGGTGTTCTGAATACAATTGTTTATAAAAGATTGTTGTTTTCAAATTCGAATTATAGTTGACCTTAAACTTTTTACTTCATTTCTTCTCTTCTCTTAAACATCTAGGAGTATTTTTTTTTTACGTTTCAAGTGATAAACAAAGTTATGTTATGTCATATTTTATTTTAAGATGTGTGAAAATCTTAGTATCATATTAACACATTAACCTCACCAACAAGGTTATACGTTCTATGCAGTGTTGACTAGACTGTGTCAGTTGAGATCAATAAGTTTTGAACGACAATATGTCTGATTTGGTTGACAAACAAATTCATAAGACCGATTCAATTTGTTCTGACATCTTGGAAGTCAATACTTGTTGGGCCCCTATGAATCCTTTTATCAAAAATCGGTTTTCCTACAGGCCCATTGGGCCGAATGTTACAGAAGCAAAGTAATTTGTGCTATGCGAATTGGAGTCGTTGATATTAAATAATACTCGAATTTGGAACAGTGTCCATGTTTTGAAGTTAAGAAATTCTAGTACATCTTCCTAATGGTGTGTTCGTGGAAGAAGAGCTTAGAGCTATATGCATAAAAAGAGAGACAAATGGATTCAAACATACATAAAAAAAGTGTAATCACAATACATCTTCGAATTCGAATCATAAGTCAACAATAAAAACTGCTCCTTTGCTACAAAGAAGAAACCTTCAAGCTTTAACGCAGCAGTTGAAGCAGCTGAAGATACTTCTCCTCGTCTATTCCAAACAACCACACCAAATTCTTATCTTACTCACATATTCATAAATGAAGGTATTTGATATAATAATAAATGTAAATGCAAACATTTGAGTGTTGAAACAGTCAAATTTAATCATGAATTGGAATCTTACAGAAGGAGAATGAGGTTGGTGATGATGTGTAGGAGAGAACTCTCGTTGGTTTTCACTTTGGAGCGTCGTGAGCTTAGCCGTTGGTGTTGTAGATTCAGGTGGCTTAGTGAGCTCTTCTTCGTTACCTATACTGGCTCGAGAAGGGTCTCTCTTGTTTTGTTTCCTCATCTCTCTAATCTTAGTGAAATCCATTGAGTAATCAGGCATTGTTCCTCCTCCTTTTTGGTCCCAATCACCAAATTGTGGCACTGATAGCCACGGAGTGTTCTTCTGCATCAACAAAAAAACACATTTCTTTTTTCAACAAACAAACTCAAGCGGTTTCCATATTTTGAAGCATAGACTTAAACATAAAAGAACAGAGATAATTACAAAGCGATGCATAAGGAGAAAAAAAGGCAAATTCTCTTAGAAATTAATTCCAAGTTCTTGACTTTAAGGAACAATTTATAAGCTTTGAAATAGTTAAAAATTTATTATCGAAAAAATCAAGTAGGATACTTTTATAAATCCAATAAAGTTCGGAAATACCAAGTAGAAAATATACCTCGTTATGACAAAATTTCTTATCGAGATGTTAAAAAAGGATGGAAACTTTAGAATATAGTACTGAAATTTTGTTTTCCGATTACCCAGATGCTAATATTTTTTAATTTAATCGTCACTACAACAACAGTATCAGTCGTGGTGGAGCTTGTTAAACTCCGTAAAACCATTTTCTATTCCCGACAGAATCCAAACTAGCAGATCTCGATTTCTTAATTAAAAACAAAATTTTCCCAATATATTTTCTCGGGAAATAAACAAGAGAGACCAGAGATAACGAAACAGATGAAGAAGAAGAAGAAGAACAAGATGGTTATACCTCTTTTCGATCGTCCTCCATATGATTTTGAATTGTAAAGAGAAGTTAACAAAAACAGAGAGAAACAGATAGATGTTTTTTTTTTGCTGATATTTCTTCTTAGCTGATATGATGATTCTAGCAAAAGAGAAAATGGAGAGGCAAAATCATTTAAAAGCAAAATAAAAACAAAGGAAAAAAAAGAAAATTGAGAAATTATTACAGCCAAAAACAGCTCGATTTATACCAATCAAAATTATGTTATTTTTTTGTCAAACAAATATTTTTTTGGGGGGGGGGGGGNATATACTAAACAATTACGGAAAGTCCGAGGTAGAGTATAATAATCACGATAATGCCATTTGTAATTTTGACTTCTTTTATCTCCTTTCGGTGTTGGTTTGAATAATGATATAATGTTGGGGTCATAAAAGTAATTCTAGGTTAACTATGTCATTTATTACAACCAAAACAATTGAAGTGTTTGAAAAAACTACATTTGACCCAAATAAAAGACAGTTGAAGTGTCTGAACCCATTATTTAATTTTTTTTCACTTTCTTGTAACCGCTAGTTTTTTTTTTTAATGATTTAGAAAGCATGATTAGAGTTAAGACTAGTTCACTAGATTCGACAATAAAGTACTTACAACGATTGGTACCAAAAGTTATTTTCTTTTACTTTAGATGACCAAACAAAGTTGTCAATTTGTCTTGTCATGAGTCATGACCCATGCGTAACAGTTGGAAAAAAAAAACTTTTTTAGAGTAACGTAGGTCTATATTGGGCTTACTAATAAAGCCCATTTATATAACTGAGTAGCGTAAAGTAGGGGGAGATTCTCGGTGCGTTTCTTGCTAAAGTGCAAATTGTTTTGGTTTGATTTTCCTCAATGTCGTTTCTAAACGTAAGTCTTGTCTATTTAACGAAGTCAATTTGATCTTAAAGTACAGAGCCTAATAATGGGGTACTAATTATTTATCTTTCTCTTTTTGTTCAGAGCTGCGTTGGACATAGAGGAGCTGCTAAACTCTTTCATTCGCGATTATATAAGAATGGGTTGGACAAATATGTATATTTGTGCAACAACCTCATTAATGCTTATCTTGGAACTGGTGATTCGGTCTCTGCACGTAAGGTGTTTGACGAAATGCCTGACAGGAACTGCGTTTCTTGGGCGTGTGTAGTTTCAGGGTATAGCCGTAATGGAGAACATAAAGAAGCTTTATTGTTCTTGAAAAACATGATCAAAGAAGGGATATTCTCAAATCAATACGCTTTTGTAAGTGGGCTTAGAGCTTGTCAGGAGTTAGATTCTGTTGGGATTTTTTTCGGGAGACAACTTCATGGCCTAATGTTCAAACTTTCTTATGCAGTGGATGCAGTAGTTTCTAATGTGCTCATATCATTGTACTGGAAATGCATAGGGTCTCTCGGTTATGCTCTCCGTGCTTTCGATGACATAATTGTTAAAAATTCTGTATCATGGAATTCTATTATCTCGGTTTATTCACAGACTGGGGATCAAAGATCTGCATTTAAGATGTTCTCTAGCATGCAATGGGATCATTCTAGACCAACTGAATATACTTTTGGTAGTCTTGTAACTACTGCTTGTTCTTTGACTGAACCAGATGTTAGGTTGCTCGAGCAGATCATGTGCACCATTCAGAAATCTGGTTTTCTCACAGATCTTTTTGTTGGCAGCGGATTGGTGAGTGCATTTGCAAAGTCTGGCTCATTAAGTTATGCTAGGATGGTTTTTAATCAGATGGAAACAAGAAATGCGGTCACCTTAAACGGCCTAATGGTTGGTCTGGTGCGACAGAAACGGGGAGAAGAAGCAACTAAGCTCTTTATGGATATGAATAGCTTCATTGATGTCAGTCCTGAGTCATACGTAATTCTTCTGAGCTCATTTCCTGAGTATTCTTTAGCTGAGGAAATAGGTCTGAAGAAAGGCAGAGAGGTTCATGGACATGTAATAACAACTGGCTTAGTTGACTTCATGGTTGGCATTGGAAATGGCCTTGTTAATATGTATGCTAAGTGCGGCTCGATAGCTGATGCTAGACGTGTTTTCTGCTTCACAAGAGAGAAAGATTCTGTCTCCTGGAACTCCATGATCACTGGTCTTGATCAAAATGGTTATTTTCTAGAAGCAGTGGAAACCTACCAAAGTATGAGACGACATGAAATCTTACCTGGAAGTTTCACACTGATTAGTTCGCTAAGCTCATGCGCAAGCTTAAAGTGGGCAAAACTCGGACAAGCGATCCATGGGGAAAGCCTCAAATTGGGACTTGATGTGAATATTTCGGTATCAAATACACTTATGACACTGTATGCAGAGACTGGTTATCTCAATAAATGCCGTCAGATATTTTTCTCCGTGCCAGAGCATGATCAGGTGTCTTGGAATTCTATAATAGGAGCTTTAGCTAGTTCAGAAGGGACAGTTCTTGAAGCTGTGACGTGTTTTTTAAATGCGCTACGAGCAGGACAGAAACTTAACAGAATAAGCTTTTCAAGCGTACTTTCAGCTGTGTCATCCCTTTTATTAGGTGAATTGGGCAAGCAGATACACGGGCTAACTTTAAAGTACAGTATTGCAGATGAAGCAACCACTGAAAATGCCCTTATAGCTTGTTATGGGAAGTGTGGAGAGATGGATGGGTGTGAGAAGATATTTTCTAGAATGTCAGAGAGAAGAGATGATGTGACTTGGAACTCAATGATCTCGGGGTATATTCATAACGAGCTCCTTCCTAAGGCCTTAGATATGGTCTGGTTTATGTTGCAGACTGGTCAGAGATTGGATAACTTCATGTATGCCACAGTTCTTAGCGCGTTTGCTTCAGTTGCAACGCTAGAGCGTGGGATGGAAGTGCACGCTTGTTCGGTGAGAGCTTGTTTAGAATCTGATGTGGTAGTTGGGAGTGCACTTGTTGACATGTACTCCAAATGTGGAAGATTAGATTATGCTTTGAGGTTTTTCAACACAATGCCTGTGAGAAATTCATATTCTTGGAACTCGATGATTTCAGGCTATGCACGACATGGGAAAGGAGAAGAAGCTTTGAAGCTCTTTGCAAATATGAAGCTCGATGGCCAAACACCACCTGACCATGTTACATTCGTGGGAGTCTTGTCAGCTTGTAGCCACGCTGGGTTGGTTGAAGAAGGGTTTAAACATTTCGAATCTATGAGTGATTCCTATGGCTTAGCTCCTAGGATTGAACACTTCTCATGTATGGCTGACTTGCTAGGCCGTGCAGGTGAACTCGATAAGTTGGAAAATTTCATCAATAGAATGCCAATGAAGCCTAATGTTCTCATCTGGAGGACCATACTTGGGGCTTGTTGCAGAGCAAATGGTAGAAAAGCAGAATTAGGGAGGAAAGCAGCAGAAATGCTTTTTCATTTGGAGCCAGAAAATGCTGTGAACTATGTGCTACTTGGTAACATGTATGCTGCTGGAGGAAGATGGGAAGATTTAGTAAAGGCGAGAAAGAAGATGAAAGATGCAGATGTTAAAAAGGAAGCTGGTTATAGTTGGGTCACCATGAAGGATGGAGTCCATATGTTTGTTGCTGGGGATAAGTCACACCCAGCAGTTGACTTGATCTACAAGAAGCTCAAGGAGCTCAATAGAAAGATGAAAGACGCTGGTTATGTGCCACAGACAGGATTTGCCTTGTATGATCTAGAGCAAGAGAACAAGGAAGAGATTCTGAGCTATCATAGCGAGAAACTCGCTGTAGCGTTCGTTCTCACAGCCCAGAGGAGCTCTACGTTGCCAATCAGAATAATGAAGAATCTTAGAGTTTGTGGTGATTGTCACTCTGCCTTCAAGTATATATCAAAGATCGAAGGGAGACAGATAATCCTACGAGATTCAAACAGGTTCCATCATTTTCAAGACGGTGAATGTTCGTGTAGTGATTTCTGGTGATGCCATGAGTCTCAAAGGTATGCAGACCACTAACTTCACGTCCAAAAAAACCTAGTGGCAGCTTCTTTCCCAGATGAAGCTACCATTTAAGAAAGCCGGAGACAGTGCTTGAAGCCTGAAGGTATGCATAGAAGATCACTTTTCTTCGTCCTTTTCTTATGAATGTTAGTTCTCACACTTTCTGCTCTTTATATAGGTTTTTGAGGCTTTAGCTCGAGATACTGAATCTATTGTTCGTAAGTAAAGCTCTCTTTGGCCTCTATTCTCGGCGGTCTGCTGGAGCAGAAGATTTTGGTCAAGTTCAATCTTAAAGCTATTGATTTCTGGATTTTATGTGTCATAAATTCATTCTACAGCTTCCTGAGTTCGTAATGCCTGGATAATGAACATGAGTTCAGAGTTCAGAGTTCAGAGTCCTTGAAGAATCAAATAAAAGGAAATAACTTGAATTATTGGATTGCATCCAAGTCTTTGATACCAATACAAATTTTTGAAACCTTACATGTAACAAATCTATAAATGAAATTTTGAAACAGAATCTAAGGCATCAAGCTCAACCCTGGCGTTTTGCTTGAGAAAGACCGGTTCAGGATCCCTGAACCCAATTCCGAACCACCATAACTCCATATACCGATATTGTTGCTTAGATCTGGTCTTTGACTCAACATGTGAACCGGAGGATTTCTCCATTTCGGAATCGGACGGCTTATGAACAATGACTCAACCAACGTTCCAGCTTCAATGACAGCTTCCTGGAACTTACCGTTCTCCGGCAACATTCTTCCGAATCCGGTAATCTCCAGCACAACGGTCTCAAAATCTTTCTTGTTCTCAAAAGCAAATCCCATTTGATTCGACCGGTAACTGTAACAATCAGAATTACAGATCTCTGGAGAAGAATAGACAGTTGAGTTGGAGATGAAATCCAGCGACAATGCAGACGGAGATTCGTCGGAAAAGTTATTGTAACTATTGTTTTGATGATAGGTGGTTTCTGGATAGTGGTTGGGTATTTGTTGTTCTACGGACAGCAACATGGTGTTGAGGTGTTCCTGTAATTTAGAGAGTTCGGCTAGTGAAAGTTTCAGATTTTCTCTTGCTTCATCTCTTTCTTGGACAGCAAGTCTCCATAAATGATAAAACTGCAGAGTTTCTTGGTACATCTTTTATATCTTATTGAGAAAAATGCTCTGTTAAAAAAAACAATTTAAATTTATTCTCATAATTAAAAACATATTGTGCCAAAAACATATACCTCAAAATTAAGATCTTTCACCCCAAAGCTTCATATCATGAATGAAGAACGATGATGTAAGAAATGTAGGGTTTTCTTTTATCAGAAATTGAAATTTATTATTATGTACAGTGAGGATAGTGATGGAAAGTTTAATCAAATTTTTAATAAAAAAATATAGGATAAATTTGTTATTTTTAGCTTGTATTTATTGAAGAATATCATATTGATTTAGTTGCACCATATGTAAAACGGTATATAAGGTTATTAGACCATATATTTTTGGAAATATAATATTACAAAATGAATTTAGAAAACAATAATGGAATTGTTAAATAAATAAAAAACAAACAAAAACGATAGTGGGATTTTCTCTCATTGTTTCGAAGTAAAAAATAATAATAATTTTGCTTTCTTAAACACCATTTCATAGTAGTCTAATTTGGTCTAAGAAATATGGTAACAAATTTGCTACTAAGAAAACATTATAATAAAATAATAATTATATTATATTAATCTTATTGTGAGTCGATAATAACAATATCAATAGTTATTTTTAAATTTTTGTCATATATATCCCCAATATCTTATCATGTATAGAATCAATAAATACTCGATAACAACATAATTAGTTAGTTTTGATTTTGTAAATTCATTTATTATCACTATAAATGAATATTACATGAATTCCTAACAGATTCATCTCGAATAAGTATGATTCAATCAGATAATAATCATGACGTAGTAATGTTTGTTGAATTGATTATTGTTGGTTATTATATAATGAATATCTTAGTCATATTTTACAATATGTGATTTAGTATTATTATTATTATTGGTATCAATATTATTAAATAACCAATACACAAAATCGACTATTATTGGTATCAATATTTTTGCTGAATATCGTAGGTACATCAAAAATAACTGAAAAGAATAAGGGGAAAATATTAGAAAATTTTTACACGTTAAATTATCTATGAGCTTCATAACATCATGAAAATAGTGAATCGAGAACGACGAAGAAGGTTTAAGAAGTTGAAATGTATAATTAACTATCGTTTGTACATTTATAATAAGAATAATTAATAAATGTGTCACTCAATACCCTAAAACTCCAATGGGAAGTTTATTTAATTTTTTATCAGAAAAATGAAAAGATTAATTTATTATTTTCGAGCTTGTATTTATTAAAAAAGATAGTTAGTTATACATTTCAACACTGGTTATGTAATTTGAGACATATTATTTGTGAACCTTGAATTCGTATGTTAGTGTTAGGATGTATTTACACAATTTTGAATTATAACTTATCAAAAAATAGATTTTTGATATTTAAAAACTATTTTCTAAATTTTACTAATTTTAAAGAATATTTTTTGAATTGCAATCTAGAGCATTTTCACAAATAATTTTTTTATTTATTAATTTATCCATTTTTATTGTAATATATGCACAAATTGTACAAATGTTTGATCTTTCTTTATATAATTTATTACATATATAATTGTAGCTATATATATATATTAAGGGATACTTGCAAAAATAACTCTTTGACTTAAGTCAATTGCAAATATAACCCAGTATTTTCTCTCTCCTCAAATCCCTCAAAACTATCCCTAATTTTTTTGATAATTTCGAAAATGCCATTGCTTTTTTTTTTGGTTTACCATTTAT
>OVBA01008418.1:0-12541 GCA_900406435.1 Lepidium aucheri
ACCTAGGAAAAATCCAAAACTCCAAATGCAAATGCAAAAAGTGCAAAACTAGCCTAAATTGACCTAAATACAAGGAAAACTAGCTAAACGGATACAAAAACAACCTAAAATAGTACTCTAAAACCGTTAAAAATCACACTTATCACAATCTCTACGTAGCAATGGCACGTGGGCACATAAAAATGCATGATCAATCGTTTAAAAATCACCACAGCATTGCAAGTACTGATCCGAGGTAGCTATATTACGCTTTCGCAAGTTTTCTGCCACCCCAATAGATCCCGAGACAACAAGCCAGAGAAAGTGTTTTATTTTAGGTACAACCAGTAGTTGCCAAAGGTGTTTAGTAAATTCGGGGGCTTGCGCCAACGGTGCTTGTGTAGAATTACATGATCTATATAACTTAGTGGCTAAATGATACCCCGACTTAACATTATAATTCCCATCCGGAGTAGATTCCCATAACAACGAATCATAGGTGGGTGTTACGGGAAGATAAATCTTCCGGATCTCATGATAATCGATTGGGTCAATATACTTTGATAGCGCCACCTCACACCATTGATGAGTTTGAGAATCAATAAGAAGACTTAACGGTAATGATTTAACATATGGTGGCAACAACTTCGTGGGTCGGGGAGAGGTCGATGGAATCCATGTATCGTTAGCTATGGAAACAGACTTACCATCACCTATATTGACCCTTATACCATTTTTTAATAAATCTATTCCATATAGAAGGGATGTCCAGCCATATGATGGTCGAGTTCTAGGGTTAGCCTTAAAGTGAATTACATGGGAAGTAACGGGATTGAAGGACTCGATATAGCAGACTATTGGGTCTAGCAAGAAGTTTCTAGACATGACCAGCCAATAATGCTTGGTTAAAAAGCTATATATCTCAAAAACCAAGACCCCCAGAACATTTACTTGTCGTTATTTTACTCCATGCTATCCAAGGAAGCCGAGTAACAGACAATGTTGACCCCCACCAATATCGGGAAATAAGTTTATTAAGCTCCTTTGTTAATCTCGTAGGTAAGCGGAAGCAGTTCATCATGTAAACCAACAATGCATAGGGCACAGACTTAAGAAGAGTTTCCTTTCCACCTTGGGATAAATACTTGTTTTCCCAACCATTTATACGTGATTTAACTTTATCGACAATATATTCTAAGTGTGAAACATCTTTTTCAGTTAAACCGTTCTGGTAAACCAAGATACTTATCACAACTTCCCGTACGAGTAATGTATAAATACCTCTTTAATCGCTCCCTCCTATCTCGGAAGACCCGTTGGCCGAAAGTGATGGATGACTTTGCCATATTGATTTGTTGTCCTGAAGTGACCTCATATATCTCAAATATTTATCGTAATCAAGTAGCATTCCGGATGTCAGATTTTATGAAAAAGAGGGAATCATCCGCAAAGAGTATATGGGTTGGTACGAGACCGCCATGACTAATATGAACGCCTTCTAATTGACCCTCCGCCTGGCCGATGAGAGTAGAGAACTCAAAACATCAGCACAAAGTATGAAAAGATACGGAGACAGAGGATCACCTTGTCGGATACCCCCAGATGGAGAAAACTGATGATACGGTGAGCCATTGACAAGCACAAAAAAATACCGTAGAGACACATTCAGTAATCCTTTGTATCCACCGTGGGTGAAATCCTTTCTTCTGTAATATTGCGGTTAAGAAACGCCATTCTATCCAGCTATATGCTTTACTAACATCCGTTTTGACCATCATGTAATTTGATGAAGTTCGTTTATCAACTCACATTCAATGCAGAACTTCATGTGCAATCAGTATGTTGTTTGTAGTCTGATGGCCCAAGATGAAGGCAGATTGGTGCTCCAAGACTATACTCGGGAGAATAAACTTTAATCGTTTTACTAGAAGTATAGAAATCACCTTATAAATAACATTGCACAAGCTGATCAACCAAAAGTCTTGCATATTTTCAGGAATCTCTATTTTCGGTATTAGAAGTTAGTGTGAATCCATTCAGCTGGCATGATTCCTATGTCGAAGAACCGACGAACTTCAGATATGACAACAGGCCCAATCATTGACCAATGTTTCTGATAGAATGCCGCAGTAATCCCATCCGGTCCCGGTCCTTGAGTTGTACCGATAGAGAACATTGATTCCGTTATCTCCATATCCAAAATCTCACTTATTAGACTTGAATTTATATTATCACTCACTACGGGTGTAATAGCTTGCAAAACAACATCAAGATTTGGCATGCCGGAACAAGTGAAGATATCCTGAAAATAGCGTTCAGCCTCCATGCCAATCGAAACATTGCCATAAACTAAATTACCACTAGAGTCTTGAATACGAGTTAGGCGATTACGTGCTATTCGAGTTCTTGTTACAGCGTGAAAATTTTTGTGTTATTGTCACCTTCATTTAGCCATTGGTTGCGACTCTTTTGCTTCCAATAAGTCTCTTCTCGTGTATAAGCTTCTGCAAGTTGTTGATGCAAGTCAGGTAACTGAACAAGTGTTGTTGACGACAATTGTTGTAGCCAATCTATTTCTTCCGTTAATATTGTTATTTGCTTTGCAGAGTTCGAGGTATTATCATGTTTCCATTGCGAGATCACTTGGCGACTTGATTTAAGACATTGAGTGAGTGATAAATTTGGCTGAGCTGGCCAATTCTCTCAAAAAACTTGATTAAAACCATCATTGAATGAAGTCTTGTGTCGTACCGATATAATTTCCTCCCATGGTCTACTTGACGGGACATAGTAATAACACCGGGTGTATGATCGGAACCCGTTAAGGCCAAATATTAAATTGTTGTTGCCGGATAGAATGCTCGCCACTCATCATTAACAAATCCCCTATCTAACCAACATCGGACTAAGTGACTATGCCTCTGTCCAACCCACGTCATGTTATTGCCCAAGTACGGTAGATGCTCTAATCGATAATGGTGAACCATTTGTTGAAAAATTTTTAATGTAGAAAGATCTCTAGGTAGACCTCCAATCTTGTCTTCGATGTTTAATATCTCATTGAAGTCTCCACATAAAAGCCAAAGCCCATGTTTATTATCACTTAGTCTTTGTAAATGTTTCCATAAATGATTTCGATAAATACGTGTGGGATGACCATAAAACAAGACAAGTAATAAGACTCTCCTTTATTATTATTTATCTTACAATCCATGAGCCTTGCATCAATGGAGATAAAAAAAATATTGATAGTATTCTGCCATAATAAAGCGAGGCCACCACTAGTGCCTCGCGGACTAACACAACATACATTAGCATAAGATAATTGAAAAGCAACATCACGCACCACATCATCTTGATTTTTTGTCTCCACCAGAAAGAGTATGTCTGGATCGTACTCAGCCTTCAGACCCTTTAGACGTCAAACTACCAGGAACCCTTTGAAACCCCGGCAGTTCCAAAATGCAACTCTCATTGTGAATCCAGTGGCTTATGGACCACCGTATCCTTACTGGTGTTAATTGGTTGACCACCTTCATGTTGCGGCCTTTTGTCGGATATGTCTTCATCAAGCTCATCAAAGACGTTGTAGTTGTCATATGTATTTGTCCTTTGCTGAACCAATTTGGGGAGGGACTCGTAGGTGATGTCATTGTAGTATTTTTGATGAAACTTATGACATGTGGCTTGCATCTTTGGCTTAGATGAAGAGCGAGCAGCATTATCATCGGCCTTCCTTTTGCGTGAAGCATGATCTTGTGCAGAATTATCATCACCTGGATCTGGCATTGGACCAAACTGAACATCGCCTGCATCCGATGCATCTGGAAGATCCTCATCATCCAAATTATCATCATTATTATCTGCATCCTCATCGTCATTGTTATCAAGATTCACAGGGGGGTGGGTTGACATGAACACATTCTGACACATCATGTGTTAAGAGGCCACAACTTGTACAGAACAACCGTAGCCTTTAATAACGAAACTTCAACAACACAACCTCTCTGGCAAAGTCGAAGCGTCTTAAGAATTGAAGAGGCACATTAATGTCCCAGAGAAGACGCATACGAACGAAGTCAACATGATTGGAACCGGTATTTTCAAAGTCTGAAGAGATGAAATCGCCCAAACTCTGTCCAATAGTGGTGATCATGTCACGGGTAAGGTATTGAAGCGGTATGCACTTCACTTGGATCCAGAAAGGAATGCGTGTCAAGTCTTTAAACTTCTGTGTCCGATTCCACTTTTTGATCACCAACATCCACTCATCAAAGGTCTATGGACCACGGCGAAGCACACCCTGTAAAGCCTCCTCCGACGAGAACAAAAATTGGATGAACTTGTTATCCACCACACGGCTTGTTACCGCATCACCACAATTCCAAAGGCGAGGGAAGGCATTTCTCATGGCGCAAAGATTTTGTTTTTGCTTATAGACAAGCTGGACCGCCAGATAGTGTTATGTGACTGCAGCCACTGAAACACAGGCCGAGATTGGCAAAGGTATCAGTGCCTTATTAATTCCGATCGAGATCTCTTGGAGTTGTTTTGTAACGTTGTTAGACATCTTTGGAATTAGCAAGCGAAGGAGAAGGTAACTGCAACTTTGAAAGCAAAAGTGCAGACATTCGCAGAATTTAAATAGCCAAATCCTCAAAATTAAAGTGACCGTTTGAAGTCTAAAAGAAACTTCCGTTTAGAGAATACCTTTTGTCGGAGATGGTTAACACAAGGTTTGAAATTGAACAAAACTTTCGGTGAGGAGAGAGAACAGAACATTCTTTTTTATATCTTTTCTTTCGTGTTTTTGGTTTTTTCTTATCTTTTCTCTCATATTTTTGATTTTTTCTTATCTTTTCTCTCCTATCACTATAGTGGCTAGGCCATAAAGAATTATGGAAAAATATTAATTTTACACCAAAAAAGTAAAAAAGAACGCTGAAATCTGGCAATGATTTATTAAACAATAAAGTTTTTGTTGATTTCTTCCAACTGAAATCCGATGGAAAACCATTGATCAAAAATTTCTCTAAATTCAGAAGCCAAATCGATTTTTGAAAGTTCGATTTAGTTCTTATCTTTTTTTAAAGAACCCTTTATGCTTAATTTTGTCTTTTATTTCAAAAATGAGCTCAAATTTGTTTCTTTTAAGACAACATTTTAAACCGAGATATTTGTTGGAACCGGATTTAGATGTTACGAGAGACTTGTCTCGTAATGCATAAGCTTTTCTACTTGAGTTCGGTAGAATTTGGAGTTTGTACTTTCTTGTTGTAGTACTTTGTGGCTTGCTGTTGATAATTTTTTTCTCGGCGGAGGACTTCGTATTGTTCCTCTTCCAAGTCGTCAATGCTATTTTCCATTGCATTTTTATTTGCGTCTTCGTTCTCGAAAAGACGTTCACGGCGCAAAGTTGGCACTGCAAATTCTACTGGAGCCAATGCTTCTATTCCGTGAGTTAGAGAGAATGGAGTTCGCCCGGTTGATCACCGAGATGTGGTCTGATGTGACCATAACACTCCTTCTAACTTGGAAGCCCAACTTCCTTTCTTTTCAGAAAGTCGCTTCTTTAGACTATCGAGGATCTGTTTGTTCGTGGCCTTTGCTTGAACATTACCTTGCGGGTTTTGCAGAGTTGATTTACTTACTCGAATATTCCATCTAGTGCAAAAGCTATTAAATTTGGCCGAGATGAATTGAGACCCGTTGTCCATTACAACTTTGTACGGGATACCATGTCGGCAGATGATGTTTCCCCATACGAATTTGATTACATCTCTATCCTTGATCTGGGAGTAAGCTTCTGCTTCGAGTCACTTCGAGAAGTAGTCGGTCATTACGAGCATGAATCTCTTCTGCCAGGATGATGGTAATGGCCTAACTATATCCATTTTCCATCGCATGAATGGATAAGGCATTATCACGGATGTTAACTCCTCGGTTGGAGCGTGAATAATGTTAAGATTTCATCTCACCAGTCTATTTTCTGCTCGAAGTTATGCTCGGCATCTGCCATCACAGAATCAGAATCTTCTCAGACTTCATCTATTGCCGAGACTAGTTCCA
The DNA here is from genome assembly GCA_900406435.1 of Lepidium aucheri. Lineage (NCBI taxonomy): Eukaryota > Viridiplantae > Streptophyta > Magnoliopsida > Brassicales > Brassicaceae > Lepidium > Lepidium aucheri. Next base: position 6,049 of record OVBA01008418.1, read on the forward strand.
TATCTCCCTATGGTAGGCTTATGCTTGGCCTATCTATGCTTTCTACCGGGATGATCCGTTGTTGGAAAAGATTTGTTGTGGATGCGAGAGCGGCGAGGGCATTGGCAAATGTGTTCTCGGACCTTGAGATTCTGTTGATTTGAAATTTCAACTCCTTAGTTATCGTTCTTGGTGTCGTACCCTCCGTTCACTTAATTGACGATGAGTTGGGAGTCATAGTAACAAGTGATGTCCGTGGCCTCGACTTCTTTTGCCAACTTTATTCCTGAAATTAATGCTTTGTACTCTGTTTTGTTGTTTGAAACTGGAAATGCAAGTCGGAAAGACTGTTCCATGACTTCTCCCGTGGGGCTTTCTAGTCTGCTTCCCACTCCTAAGCCGCATGGTGTGAGGAAGATCCGTCTATGTAGATCTTCGACGTTTGGTTTTCTTCTAAGCACAGAGGCTCTTGATCTGGTGATAGCTTGATTATGAAGCCCTCACTGATTTGGACTATGCAGTATTATCTGCAACGGATGATTCGTTAACACTATGGTAGTGTGCGATTGGAAGTAAGGGCGTAACTTCGTTGCTGAGGTAAGTACTGCTAATGCGAGTTTCTCTGTTTTTTGATATCGGGACTCCGCTCCGTCCAATGACTTGCTGATATAAAAGATTGGGTACTGAATTCCTCTGTTATCTCAAACTAGTACGCTACTAACTGCTGAGGTAGAAATCGCGATGTACAAGTACAATGATTCACCGTGTTCTGGCTTAGCGAGTATTGGAGGAGTTGAAAGATATTCTTTCAGTTCGGAGAAGGCATTCTTGCAGCTTTCATCCCATTTGAATTCTTTGTTTCCACGTAATAAGTTGTAGAACAGGAGACATTTGTCTGTCGAGCGCGATATGAAGCAATTTAGGGTGGTTATCCGTCCTGTCAATCTCTGAACTTCTCACTTATTCTTCAGAGAAGGTGGCTATTGAATTGTCGTGACCTGTTTTGGGTTTGCTTCGATTCCTCGTTGAGTCTATGTATCCGAGGAATTATCCTGATATGATACCAAATGTGCATTTTGCCGGATTAAGTTTCATCTGATACTCATTCAGAGTTTTGAAGCAATGGGCCAAATGGTCGACATGGTCTTCTGCCCCTAACGACTTCACTAGCATGTCGTCAATAGATACTTCTATAGTTTACCCGAGTTGGTTGGCAAACATTTTGTTTACGAGGCGTTGATAGGTAGCTCCAACATCCTTCAGCCCGAATGGCATTACCTTGTAACAATAAGTGCCTCGCTCTGTGAAGAATTATTTCTTTTCCATATTATCAGAATGCATTCGGATCTGGTTGTATCCTGAGAAGGTATCCATAAATGAGAGAAGCTCATTCCCGGCCGTCGCTTCAACAATTTGGTCGATGTTTGGCAATGGGTAGTTATCTTTACACGCTTTATTGAGATTAGTGAAGTCTACACAGACTCTCCACTTTCTATTTTTTTTGGGAACGACTAACGGATTGACCAGCCATTTTGGGTATTGAACTTTGGTGATTTACCCGATTTCAATCAGCTTCTTTACTTCTTCGATCACAAATTTTGTTCTTTCTAGCCCGAGCTTTCTTCTTTTCTACTTTATCGACTTATATGTCAGATCGATGTTTAGCCTATGACTTGTGATTGCTGGATCCATTCCAGGCATATCACTTGGTTTCCATGCAAACGTCGCCACATTCTCTTCAAGAAGACGTATTAGCCATTCCTTGATGGGTTTGCTTAGGTTGATTCCGATGTTCATGCACTTTCTCGGATCGGCCAAATCAATGTTAACAAGCTCAATAGTTAACTGATCAGACTTCTCGGGAGCGGGAGGTTTGGTAAGCATTTTGCTCCCTATTGATGCCGTAATCATGCATAATTTGTTTCTTAACTTCATTTCAGCGATGAAGTAAGTTCTGGCCATTTTCTAATCGACCTTAAGAGTGTAGACTCCTTTGTTAGTTGAGATCTTAACGCATTGATGATAGCTTGATGGCACGACTTTCATTGTTTGTATCCAAGGTGTTCCTAAGATCATGTTGTAGATGAGTGGTTTATCTACAACAATTAGCTTGATCCATCTCATGAGTCCAGCAACTCGGATAGCTAACTTCACTGCTTTGATCAAACGCAATCAAGGTTTTGTTACGGGTTTGAGATGGACGTCTGGCAGTGCCATTTTGCCAAGAGTCTCTTTGAAGATGAGATCTACCGAACTCCCAATGTTGATGAGAACTCGCAAAACATCACAGTCTGCAACTCGGAGTTTAACGACTATGGGATCGTTGTGTGGGAAGCTAAATCCTTTGACATCTTCCATGGTAAAAGTGATCACCAAGTCTACGACATGCATGCACTTCTGGACGTGCTCTTGGTTGACTGAGGCGACTACTTTTCGCTCATATTTTTTGATTGAGCGAATAATATCATCTCAAAACTATAATCCGCCCATGATTATGCTAACGACAACTCGTGGATTGCCATATCCATTGTTGTCTCCTTCCGGCTTTTGCCGCTTTGCTAATTCCCAATCGCTAGACTTTGGACTTGCCGACTTGAAGGCGACTTCTTTTTGCTCATATTCTTTCTGCTTATGTGCTTTATACCTCTGGGTTTGTTCTTCCGAGACCTCCAATTCTCCCTTGCTGAATTTCTCAGCAAGGAATTCTTGCAGTTGTTTGTATTTCGCGGTCGAATGACCTGCTTTTTTGTGGAAACCACAATATTCATTCCGATTATATGTGTTGTTGAACGATTTATCTTGGGGGCTAGTATTCTCCCAACTTGGAAAGCGGTTGCCGAGTTTGCCTTGCCTTTATTATGCTGCCTAGGCTTGTAGTGCATCTCCTTTTGCTCTTTGACTGCCAAATTCCGCTACACATTCTGGTTTTGTGAGAGGGTTTGTTTATTTCTCTACATATTCAACATGTCTAGCTGTCCTGCATAAGTCATCAGAGATCGTATTGGGCCTATTAATGAAAAGGTTCCGTTTTAATGCCTCATCAGTCACCATTCTGGTTCGAAGGGCTTCGATTGCCATGTCGTCACTAAATTTGGCCTTGGTCAGTATCTTCTTGAAGCGTTCGAGATATGACTTCAAAGGTTCGTCAAAGCCGTACTTCAAAGATCTCAATTCAGCAGTTGAGGTGTCTTGGTTAACGAATAGAGCATATTGCTTCATAAAAAACCCGACGAGTTGATTGAAGCTCTCAATAGACCTAGCAGGAAGCTTGAGGAACCATACCAAGCATCCCCGGTTAAGTTTTCAGCGAAGTGTTGGCAGTAGGCCACATCTTCATTGTCTACGGTGTAGTTGGTACCATTCATCATGACATTGAAGACACTCATAAGCTCCACAGGATCCGAGTTCCCATCGTAAGAGGGGCATCAAAGTCATAGCCCTCTGTTTACCGAGACTCTCCATAATAGTAGTGCGAATGAGAAATTCTGCGCCTGAGGTAGGATCCTTCCTATCTCAGGTGCCGAGCTAGTAGCTTGATAGAATTTAGATTTGATATCATCCATCATCTTTAATACGGTGGCAGCATCCAAAGTCACCTATCTTTGTTGTCTTGTTGCGTTTTGTACAACAAAGTGATCTTGTACCAAAGTGGCGGCCGGTTATGGACTTGGAAAATCCCGGAATAGTGTTCTCTGAACACTAGCCAATGCCTCTGCGCATAGTCTGCTGATTTGAGTAGCTGGGAGACTACTCTTGTTCAAGTGGGATTCGAGCCGATTGAACCTCTTGGCGTTTCTTCGATCAGAGGCTTCTTGCTGTGCGATCAGATTACGCACAAAAGTCCTGAGTGTCGGTGAGCCTGGTGGGTGCGGTGGAAGGTCTTCATCCTCCCGAGTTTCCTGTCGACTCTCTTTCTGAGTCTGAGTTATGTCCATTGTCGATCCGTTTACTGGATCAGTGTGTTCCGGAGGGAGAGGTTTCCTCCATTCTGGTGAGCTGATGGTGAATTTTCTGTCCACCATGTTCCTAATCTCAGAGTTTCCTCTTACCTTTGTGAAGATGTCCTTCGATATAGTCCCCACTAAGGTGCCAAATGTTGGAACCGGATTTAGTACGGTTGGTACTAAACGGTGGTTCCTGATTAAAAGAGTAGGGAAGAATGGACAATGACACTTGTTGGTTTGAAGTGGAGTAAGAGCTTAGTTAATTGAGTAATAAGACAGGTGAAGGCTGAATTGGTGTTCTTATTAAACTTCGAATGTCCAAAAAGAAGATCTTCCTTAGGGAAGGATTATTCCTCTATTTATAGTTTATAGAGGCGGTTTACATGTGTAGAAAATAAAAGAAGATTTACAAATCTTGTTGATAAGACCGAATCTGTTAAGATTCGAGCTAGATTTGCGGAAGTTTTCCGTATCGGAATAGGAAAACTTTTGTTTATTGTATGCTGATGTGTGATCCGACTTCTCTTCAGGTTCGTGAAACCTTCCGATACGAGACATTTTGCCGAGTTGAATATCTTATCCGAGTTGAAGACTTAGTGTTTGCAACCGGGTGGTTCTTTCATACTCGACCCATTGTTTTCGGTGGACTGAAGTAGGATCTTGGATCCATCTCTAACAATATTGAGCTCATTCTTGCAAGAAAAGATAAAATCAAGCTAAGGGTTATTCAAAAGGAAGACAGAAACATAATCGAACTTTCAAAAATTAATTTGGCTTTTGATTTTAAAGAAATTTTTGATTTGGATTTTCTGTCGGGTTCAATTGACTTAGTTAATTTAAAGTTGAGGGTTAAGTTAGAAATCAACAAAAACTTTGTTGTTTAGTAAATCATTATTGGAGTTCAGTATTCAATTTTACTTTTTCGTTAAGTTTCATGTCAAATTGACATTTTTCCCATTATTCTTATCCTATTTTTATTTTAATTGTTATATTACATGTATATTTAACTATGTTACTTATTAATATGAGAAATTTGAATCAAATGTCATTTTTATGTTTTTAATTATCCGAAATGTCAGTTTTTAAACCTTTTACAAGATATCAGATTTCATGTTTCATTTTTTGGGAAACCTTTTTTGGTGGCATTGAATTGCAATATCGTTGTCCACGATGAACCGTGTAAATATCCATTATAGGCAACACTGAATGTTAGGTTCATGTTAGACCATATAAATGTCAACTATAGATAGCAAATATATGTCTATCATAAATTACTATATATGTCTGTGGTAGCATTATTATTATTTACCATGGATAATACTCTATATTGTGTACGTATGCGAAATGCCACATTTAAAAAAATGAACATACCGTGTAAAGTTGAAAAAAATAGGCATTATGTACAATTTAAACATAAAGGGAATACTCTACAAAATTATCTCTATTAATATTATTAAACCACTTGCTATCAATTACACTTATTGTTAAATTATTCGTTTCAACTAAATAATTTCTTTTGTGTCAAAAAATAGGTAGTCGAGTTGGCTTACCCCTAATTTAACTAGGCATGAGATGGTGAGTTCAAATCTCATTCTGATCTATGAACCAAACCTTGTTTTCGATCTAATAGTTACTTACTGACAAAAAACAATTTCTTTTGTAATGCTACATTCTATTTACTGTCTTCAAGACTTCAACAACAAAATTTTCTTTTAAGGACACAATAAGTTTTAAACAACAAAAAACTCAGTTTCATTAAAAATGAAACTTACATATTCTAAAAAAACAACATCATGGCCAATCCCAATGTAACTAGTTAGGAAGAACATGTATACTATACCGATACAGACATGCACATATGTACACACATCCAAAGACTTTACATGATTTAATAAACGATAGCATTTTATAACATGAGGACAGTGCATGTCTGAGAAGGGAGAACGAACTATTAATGTATATATAGCTTATTCTCGGTTTAATTGGTTTCCTTTTGCCAATTGAATCTATTTCATTTGGTTAATGTCCAGTTATGATTGTTTGTATTGATATAAAAACATTGTACAGATTCGTTTTACCGATTCAATAAGAATAACAGAATTCTCTCAACTTTCTCTTTGATTCTCTTAGATTCTCTGTTTGTAAAATGGTTTCAGAGCTTTTGCTCTTCCTTCGCTGCTAAGATTCATGTTTCTTTCATGAATTTCTTCGATTGATTTCATCATCTTCAAGCTCAGTTTCTTTCATCGGTATCTTTGAGCTTTGTTTCTTGAGTTCCGGTAAATACGATGGTTTCCGGTCGAAAATCACGGCATCGCACGGCAAGATCAAACTCTCCGGTGGAAGGAAGCTCTCATCATCGTGAGCCATCTCCGATTATAGGTGATTCTGCTCCAACTCCTCCAATCGATTACACGGATTCTTATTCTCCTTATGCCTTATCAAGTGGTGATAATCCGGGTAATGTTATCCTCTGAAACTTTGGATGGTACAAATTTCTCTTCTTGGCAAATCGCTACGACTGTTGCTTTGGATGCGAAGAACAAATTGCCTTTCGTCAATGGTTCTTT
>OVBA01008419.1:189-12537 GCA_900406435.1 Lepidium aucheri
CTATGATGTTCCACATGAAGGTTCCTAAACGGTATTGGGGAGATGCGGTTATGATCGCATGCTATCTCATTAACTGAATTCCAACTAAAGTGTTGGAAGATGCATCACAATATGAGGTACTCAATGGATCTAAACCATACATTGATCATCTAAAAGTATGACACCGCTTTCTTTCCTTTAAGCAAATCGGCTTCCCTTTAAGCAAATCGGCTTCTACCCATGTGTGATTCTTTTCCATAGCTTTAGTCTCCTCATTAACCGCATCCATCCATTCCTTGTATTCCTTAGCCTCATCAAAGTCTTTAGGTACTTGATGCATCTCAATCTTCCCAAGGAAAGCACGGAAATCTGATGGTAGAAGGTCAACCGAGAAGACCGTTTGTTCCGGATGAGCCACGGCTTGAGAGTTGTAATATACGCGGGTGTTCTTCCAATGTGATGAGTCTTTCCGGATCCTTGTGGTCCTTCTTAGTTGTTGAGTTGGCTCAGGTTCAAGGGCACTTGTACTAGTGATATGATAATGGAGCAGCAGCATGAACCAACACAAGAGGAGGACTTGGAGCTTGAAGCTGAGGAAGCGCAACAAGCATTGGAGCTGCCAGATGGTCATATTACTCGAGCTAAAGCTAAGAAACTTGAGCAGGCTGTTAGCACATTGCTATTACAAGCTAAGAGCAACATTAGTCTTATGGCTTATCCAACCACATTGGTTGTTATTCAAGCCGACTAAGGGTTGTCAATGGGAGGTGTGTGTTCTTGCACTCTTTTCCTTGTTGCTAGTTTTTTCCCATTGGGTTTTCTAGCTCAAGGTTTTTAATGAGGCTTGTCAACACATACTCGACTCTACAACCCCATTGGCAACGTGCTTATAACATGTTTGTAAAGCTTTATAATTGCCTTATAAAACCCGGTGAAGAAATAAAGAGGAAGATATTCTGTCCAAGTCACAAGAAGGGGTCAAAGCACTTAATTACATTTTTCAAATGGGACAAAGGCTTCATATTGATCAAGACCCATTCAGGGATTTTGTGGGGTTTGTACAAAGTTTGCACACCTGGAAATTATCAAGGATTTTATGGGGTCTGTACAAACTTGCACAATACAAAAAGTGATCAAGGGAATGTTCTAAGCATCTACAATCAAGAAAATAGTTTTGTGAGTTTTGCACAAAATATGTACACCCGGAAATTATCAAGGCCAAGACCACTCGGTTCTAACTAGATGGGTCAACATAAAATAGTCAAAGCTCATGAAGAACTTCTCATGACCTTGGGACACTGTTCTTCACCAATCTGACCGTTGGAGAGTAGAGCCACATGTGACTCTTTCACTTTTCATCTATTCCAAGGAGCAAGGTGGTGTCACTATCTCCTTTATGCAAATCCCAAGAGATACACGCTCCTCCTCTCTTGTGTGGCTGAGTTTGAATCCTTTATGCAAATCCCAAGACAAACACGTTCCTCCTCTCTTGTGTGGTTGAGTTTGAATTTTTTCTTATGCTTTTTGTATGTCTATAAATAGACTCTTCTATCTTGTAACTCAACACACAGAAATCTATCAATTAAAATTAGTTCTTCATCTCTCTCTCAGCTCTCTCTTTCTCTCTTCCATTTCCGCAAAGCTCTGCACAAATGTGTTCAGATTTTCACCAATCTCTCTTCTTTAATCTCAAATTCTAACACTTCATTGCACCGCCCATTATTTATGGCACCGCCCATTCTTAAATGTATTGTCCATTTTCTTGGCTATATAAGCTCTTGAACTCAGAATGTAATCTTCATAAAACTTTCTTCTAATTTTTCTAATAAAATTCAGGGGTTTGATCAAAGCTTGCTAGTTCTTTGGTGTGTAATATCCAGAATACTAGTGAGGTACAGAAGACTAAGAGATTTCCATCTCTCTTGGTAGTTCTATTCGATCCATCTTCAATTCATTCACAATCCATTTTCGACCCATCAACTTCCGACCATTCCGCTGCCGCCGAAACCACTTCCACAAGCTTCGCCGTGTTGCCTTGAGTCTATCCTTACCGTGGCTTTGCCTCACGACATCCATAGCCACTGGAATTTCAATTCCAAAAATCCCTGAGACGCACCTTTTCAACTTCCATATTAGTTTTGCGGGTTAACAATAGTTTTAAGTGAAGAATAAGAAGAATAGAGAGAATTAGAGGAGAAACTGAGAGAATGAAGTAGAGAGAAGTATGAGAGATTAAGAGAGATTTTAGTGAGAGAGAGAACCGCAAAGGGGATTGTATTATTGATTCTCTTTACATGGTTTAGATAGAGAAGGAGATCAGAATGTATCTAGCCTAGGATTACAAACAAGATTCACAAAAAGCATAAAAGCATAAAGCATATTGCTTTTGGGACCACGTAGCTGACCGTTGGACCACCTTGGGACCACTTCTCAAATGCCTAGAATGTGGATAAGATTAATTCAAATATCTCCAAGTATCCTCTTTATGGGCTGAATAATTAAGGCCTTCCTTCTCATGGTTTCTTGTACTCAGTCCATTATTTGAAAGTGGCCGAGACCAAGGGATAATGTGTACGGCCTTGACTTGTTGATATGGGCCGCAACTCTTATTTCTAACACTCCCCCGCAAGCTTGGGCTGCGATTCACCAAAGGCCAAGCTTGGAAACTGCGAAGACTACCTCATTCAAAACCAAGATAAAGAAAACCTCATGGGACAAAACTTCATCAAGGGAAAAAGAGTATAATCTTTACGGCTTCAATGGTGTAGCTATGAACCTTTGATGCGGTCTTAGAGGTCTTTATTCTTGAACTCTTCTTTAGGCTTCGGTCCTTTGTGTGTGTATCCAATGAGACTCCCCCATTCGGTCAACACCACAAATGGATACGTTCAATCCTTGCTTTCCTTCGGGTCTTTTGTTGCCTTTGCTTGATTTGTTTGCAATCCTAGCTTATGACTCACACAAAGAGCACACAAGATTAGTAGCAAAGAATCTTAAGTGAAATTAATACCTTTCAACCATGTAGACAAGAGATAGTTAGATGGTCCATTCAAGATACACCAACTCCTTTATGTCCCATCATCCTCATCTCGTGTTTCGGTGTACAAGGTTTCCTTTCGGATCCTTTATCTTCTTTATATGCGGAAGGGGCTCTTTTGTTGCCTTAAGGCACCAAGTTAGCCGCGGCCATGACAATGAAATGACATCTTGGTTTACTCCCCCTCATGGCCGAGGGTGACCTGAATCATGTCAAGCATGAAGTCTCCATAGTTTGACCAAATAGTTTCAAGGCTTGATCTCGAGTGAAGTCCTTCTATATGGCTTAACTCGTTGCTGCACTTGATTTTTGACGAGATTTGCGGCTTGTGTACACAAGATTAGTGTGAAGCTCCTTCTCTCTTCATTATGGCGTGTGAAGGCAAACACTCTCATCTCCAATCCCGAGCTTACAGTTCACCTACTTTCTTTATCCCATTCTCTTGCATTAGTTTTCTCTGCTCACCCGCTATTTCTTGTGAGAGTATCAACAATTTGACTCCTTTGAACCTTCATGAAGAGATCCAAATATTTTAAGTATATTGTTGTGGGGTTTTAAGAAAGCTAGAGGGTGAAATATGATCCTAAGAACATAGAGTAATATATAACTAAAGAACTATAATGCAAAGAGATATGAGGTTAGAGAATAGTCCCTTTCTCGGTTTGATGATGGCATAAACGAACTAGTTGGAACAGCCTTGGCTTGTGACTATGCAAGAGCATATCAATCCTTCTTTCTTCCTTTCACCATTTCATGATCCAAGAGCCACTTTCCATACAGTCCTTCTTTTAGTCTCTTCATAGTTATGGCACCTTCAACAAGAAAGAACCAACCACAAATGGACATAAGCAAGTGGACTTTTGGGTTTGTAAATCTGAGTAATTGGAATAAAGTAAGAGAAGAATAAGAAGAGTTTTAGAAACCGCCCCTTCTTTTATTTGATGAAGGATTTCCCTTCATTTTCTCACGGCTTATCTCATACAAGCTTGGTGTGAGAGTTGTTCCAATCTTCTTACGGTTTGTTCCATCACAAGCTTAGTGTAAGGAGGTCTCTCACTAACTTAAAGTCCTTGGAGCCATTACTCCTTCACATTCAATACATCTTATTCCCTTGGTTCACCAATCATTTATCCTTATCCAACGATCCCTTTTTAGAATTCTCACTTATTTACTCCCCTAAACCTTCAAAACAACACCAAGAAGATTCATTATTTTAAAGTAATTATAGTGAGGGATAGAGACCAAGAATATGAGAACAAAAACCTATCAATATAAGGGAATATAGAGAGAAATGATAAACTAATTGAAGTGACAAAGGAGAGGTTTAGAAATTAGCCCTTCTTCCTGGAAACATGGTGGCCGTGAGGGTTTAGACTTTACTCATGGAGCACCAAACATGGTTAGTCCTTTGAATTGAGTTATAGTTTCACCTCACGGATTGGTTCTTTTCCACAAGAAACCTTTGCTTATAACTTTATCTCCTAGGGTCAACATTGGTTTGTCACACATATTTTGATTTCCCTTTATGATCATTCCTATAGATATGCAACAAAGGTTAGTAGATAAGGATTTTCTCTTCATGATTCTTCCCCATGAAGGCAGTTTACTCTCGTTTGAGAGATAGGATTAGCCTTGCCATAGGTAGAATTTCCCTTAAAGAGAACCTAAATCCAAGCATTTCCTTAGCTTAAAGAAGAATAAAATCGAAGTTACTAACTGTTTCTCAATCATAAGAGAGGAAACTAACTCGGATTTATCCTTCTAATACAAAGAATAAAATGTGATCTATGTGAAAACGACTCCATAAGAGCTTTGTGGATCACACTTATCCTTAAGCAAAAACGGTCCAAGGTTTTCTTCTCAAGAGACTCGGATTCATCATAATTTCAATGGCTTAAATTCATAAGAGTAAATCACATTATGGTTCACTTCTCCTGATATGTTCACAAGATTTGGATTCATCATGATCTTAATGCTTGACATGGCGGATCATGGATCTCATCTTGTGTTTATGTGAGACATGATGGAATTCATTAAGCTTTGTAACAACTTATACTCCAACGAGTAAAGATTATCTTAGCTTTCATTCCTCTCTTTGATAAACGGATTCATCATGGCTTGTATAGTTTAAATCCATTAGAATCCAACCATTTTGCCAAGGATCACAAAAAAAAATACAAAGGGATATGGATTTCAACACAGTTTAAGAGCTTGTTAATACAAGATCTTTTAGCCGAGGTTCACTCCTTTGTTTATGGAAGAGATGGTGGGATTCACTAGGTCATTAGGTACTCGGGACTTATAGTTTCAAAGAATCCTATGACCCTTTTCCCTTCTCAAAGAAAGAAATACCGACATAATGTGAGGATGCAACATGGCTTTTAGGTGTATCGAACATTTAAAGTTGTGCACCATTTCCATGGTTGTCACCAAGTGAAGTCCAAACCACTCAAAAACAACGACCATGAACTTTATGATTCATAAACTTTATAAGAAGACATAGACCTTAGTCCAAGATTTTACGAAAAAACAAACAATCTAGTGGCTTGGATTGGCTTGGGAATAGAATACTATGTAGATATCATTGTGATATTCAAACATAGTTTATCATTTCTTTCACTGCCGGAAAAACGGATTCATCATTGTTATAAGTGGTTTTAACCCATAAGAGCCAAACAAATTTTCTCCGTGGATCTCTAAAAGATAAACGAACCACAAGGACTAATGATACTTACATGTCTTCCAAACATCAAATGTAGTGTAGAACAGCTCACAGTCCATGTAGCTTTCATCCAAGGATTCATTGTTAAAACCTTGTTTACACCAAGGTTCTCATCCAATGGATGGAAAAACAAAACCGTAACTTAGGATTTAGGTGAGACAAAGATCGATACTTTATTCTCTTCCTTGAGGTTGCCATCAAAGTCACCGCCTTTATCCTTCACTGTCACTTTAACTTAAGCCAAAACGTGATTTAGAACTTAAATGAGACCAAGGTCGAAACTTTGCTTCTCTTTCCTATGAAAGTCATCATTTTTGTTCTTCATTATCACAAAAAAGACACAAAACTATGACTTTGGGATTGAATGGGACAAAAAATGGAAAATTTTCCACATTCACCAACACTTTACCCTTCATTGTCACAAACAAGCTAAGGAACGTGATTCAAGGATAGATGTAAAGCTTATATTTGAAATTTTGATCTCTTCCTTGTGGATTACCCACGGCTAACACGCCCTTTGTTCCTCTCATTATACGCCTTTAATGTAAAACACGAGATTTAGAGCTTAGATGACGCAAAGCTTGAAACTTTTCATTTCTTCCTTGTCTTTCAATACCAAAGCCAAAATTTTACTCTTCACTATCTCAAACAGCAAACTAAAGACGTGACTTGGGTTTTAATAGTCTAGCCCAAGGTATAAAGTACCATGACCATCCTTCCTTTATCTTCATCATCACGCAGCCATTCATGAACTTCCTTCCATGGATAAGCAAAAAAGACAAAAGAACAGATTTAAAACTGAAAAAGAAGAAAGCTTTTGACCAAGATAAGTGATTTAGAGATAGATTTGGAGGTTGAAGGTGGAAACTTTCTTCCTTTCCAAGTGATTTACATCACGACTCACATCTTTTTCTCTTCATTATCACCAAAACCGATTTGAAAACCACGAAAGGACAAAGCTTTTGAACATTAAACCAATCCTCAGAGAACTTCACATCTCTGGATACAAACGTGCGATTTTTGCTTGGATCTTTTTGAGTAGTTGAATATCCAAGGAACATACACTTGGTGCTCTTAGCATCCAGTTTGTTCGTTTGTTTCCCTGGAATCAACACAAAGCACACACACCCAAATACTTTTAGATGATCAATATATGGTTTTGAGCCATTGAGTACCTCATATGGTGATATGTCTTCCAACACTTTTGTTGGAATTCGGTTGATGAGGTAGCAGGCTGTCATAACCGCATCTCCCCAATACCATTTAGGTACTTTCATGTGTAACATCATCGACCTTGCAACCTCCATAAGGTGCCTATTGTTGCACTCTGCCACTCTGTTTTGTTGGAGTGTGTAAGGACAGCTAGTTTGATGCAAAATGCCATGTATCGATTTTTCATCAATAAAAGTCACAAAGTACTTGAGATTATCTCTAGATGCACATGGTGAAGTCCAAACATCAGAATGTATCAAATCAAAACATTTATCATAGATAGTACTAGATTTAGGAAAAACATTCTGCAATGTTTACCCAAGATACAAGCTTCACAACTCAAATGATCAAAGGAAACATTAGGCAACAATAATCCTAAAGCACGAGACTGAGGATGCCCTAATCTAGCATGCCAAATAGAATTTAAACTACTAGCAACATTAGAGCTAAATAAGAGAAAAGATAGAAGCATTTGACGGAGAATCCTGAAGCACATAGAGATCATCTTTGGTTCCTCCTTTGCCAATTACCTTTCCACTCTCAATATCCTGAAAGCAAACATCATTAGGCCCAAAGATAGCATAACAGTTCAAATCAGAGGTGGTACGCTTAACGGATAGCATATTAGAGGTGAATTTTGGCATGTCGAATGCCTTGGATTGCTTCTCAAATATATCTAAACTACCTATGCCTTTAACAGGAACCTTATCACCACTTGCTACTACCACATCACCTAAGGCAGGTTCTATACTAGTTAGCAATATTCACAACTCAAATGATCAAAAGAAACATTAGGCAACATTAATCCTAAGGCACGAGAGTGAGGATGTCCTAATCTAGCATGCCAAACAGAATTCAAACAACTAGCAANAGCTATGGAAGCTCTAAACAAAGCTATGGCTCAACAAATCAAAGAAGCCAATCAAGCAATAGCTTCTTAGCTCATTCAGCAACTAGAGCAGCTTGATAGCAAGTTTGAGAACAGATTCAAAGAGCTAAAGAATGAGCATAGTGCTGCAGAGCCAGAATCATCAGAGCCTCCTAGTCCTAATGAACCAATCAGGATTGCTAGAGGAAAGGCACATGTGGGTTCTTCTTCTAGACAGCAGAGAGTTAGAAGCATTAAATCACCAATCAGGGACAGAGAAACAGTTGTCAATCAAAGGAGAAGCACACAGCCACAAAGACGGTCTGATTATGTTGCTGGACATAGGATTTATGNTTGGACAATTTATGTGGATTCAGATCGTGAGCATTCAGAAGAAGGTGAAAGATCAGATTATAGTCGTGAAACGTTAAGGAGACCCAGAAATAGAGGCAATGCACGAGATTATGATCCCTTGAGACAGCAGCTGAACCACATCAAGATNTAATGGCACTAATGATGCAGAAACATATTTGGATTGGGAGAGGAAGATGGAGTCTAATTTTCTGGTACAAGGGACTTATGAGCTTAACAAGGTGAAAGTTTGTGCCTGCGCACTATTAGAGAGAGATGCTTAGCAAGTTAAGACACCTTGTACAAGGTACCAGATCAATTCGAGATTACTATCAGGAGCTGGAGACACTTATGATCAGAGCTGATTTGAAGGAGAGTGAAGAAATGGTGATGTCTCGTTTTCTTGGGGGGTTGAATAGAGAGTTGCAAGATAAGGTAGAGCTGCAGAATTATGAAGATATACAGGAGATGGTGCACAAAGCTGAGTTGATAGAGGCACAGCTTAAGAGGAGAATTGGCAAGTCTACTTTCACTTCTAGTATCCCTAAGCCAAGATAATTCACAAAAATCAGCTCCAATCAAAGATAACAGACCCGCAGCCTCTATAGCGAAAGAAGAGGTCAAAACAGAGCTTAAAACCAGAAGTGGCACCTCTAATAGTAATGTCAGATGCTTCAAGTGTCAAGGAATGGCGCACTACTCCAGAGACTGTCCTAACAAGAAGATGTAACTATTTAGAGAAGGAGGAGAGATTGTGCCTCAGGAGAGTTCAGAAAGTGAGTTAGAGGACGACTTGGAGGAGGAAGAAGCAGCTGTAGCAGTTGGAGAATTACTTGTTGCACACAGAGCTTTGAGCGTTCAGGTTCATCCAGATGACAGAGATCAGCATGAGAATCTCTTTCACACCAGATGTGTTGTTCAGGGGAAGGTGTGTACACTGATTGTAGATGGAGGGAGTTGCACTAATGATACGATTTCCCTAGGATAAACTCCGATGAAGGCTGATTGATTGATGAAAGGAGGTGATGATGCGGGATTGATGATGTGAGAATGAGGATCTGACGATGAATATATGGCCGTGGGGTTGCTAATTGATGAAGGATGAAATCATGAATGATGATGATGCTCTGTTGTTGATGGCGAGATGGTTGGATGATGATAAACGAGATGATGAGGTGAAAAACGTGGCTGGAGGTGATGATAGTTGAAGTGACTATATGGATAGAGAATTAAAGTGAATAGATGTTTTGTGGAAGTGTTTCTGGATTCACTAGTGATAAGAAACTTGGATTCAAGACAAGTCCAGAATTGATGCTTGAGAGCAATTAAACTCAAAGAAGAAGTTTTTAGGTCAAAAGAATACTCTGATTTCTCTAAGCGGCGTGTTCTAGGTTTTATAGACAAACCAGAACAAAACCACAGGATGTTCACAAATAAACAACAGGAAGTCTAAAGAGAAAAAAAAACAACATGCTGTTTAATTCAAATAAAACAACGAGGCGTCCCCTAGTGGTGCACCTCAAAACTACTAAGTACAAAACCAGAATGGTTTGCACATTATTCTCCTAATGGTAAGACTCCTAAGTAACTCGCCGTAGTGATTCCATCTGCCTCATTAAAAACCATGAGAGAAAACCCAATTGGGACAAAACTCTCTATGGGAAAAAGAGTACATACTTCCTCACCTAAGTTACCTAGTTATCATTACCAGGAGAAGTTTTCAAGATGGAGATTAATAGGATCCTAGACCATGGACCATTCACCGTGGTACAAGGTTTAGATTTGGTTGTTGAGTTTTTGGCTAAATACACCAAAGATAGAGGAGAGACGAACTTCCTTGGGAAACATGTAGAAGATAAAGTGGAGACGAACTTCTTAGACATGTTTAAGCTGCCTAAACTCAATGACTCATCCATCAGTCAAGCATCTGAGCCGGACACAAGGAGCTCACTTCAACAACGTTCCTCGGAGGATATTGAGGACATGCGGTTACTTATCAAGGATCTACAGACGCTAAAAAACGGAATAAGTCATTCTGGTAATTTATATGGCTTCCTGAATCAATCATCTAACTCCTCGAAGTGGAATAAGCCAAAAATAAGCTCTGAGCTCAAAGTTATGAATTTTAGAAGTTGGACGTTTTGAGCTAAGGCCTTATTCCCGATAAAGCCAAATATCGAGCTACACAGCACAGTTCAGAAGCGGACTTCACTACGGACCACTTGCAGATTATTACTGGGTCTTTCACGGTTCCAACAAGCCCAAGAAGGCATCAATCCACCATTGGATCCTCCAGATACACGCCCAACAAGTAGAAGATCCGATCCGGTGCTGTTTAAGAAATATTCGGGATTTGCTTGCTTCAAAGGACCTCAGACTTATGTGTGGCGGCCAGGAGACTCTTTAAACCACTCCACACGCGGAAACTCAAGTTATCAAGTTTAGAATATGCGTGAGCTTTTTATTATGTTTGATTTTGTTTTTAATGTGTGTTTAATTTTCGTATCTTACTTCATGAATGCTGCGCCATTCAAGTTTCATTTAGAGATCTGATTGCATAATTGTAGAGCTTAAATAGCTCCATTTTCTGCCCATTGAAGGCACCACCGACGAGCTATAAATAAAGCTCTTTACGGTTTTGTACTTTTTTAACCAGGTATCAATAAAGCTGAACATTTTTCTTACAAAGAAAATCCCTTATGCCGTCTTTATCTCTTTGAGGATTCGAGAGAAAGAGCCGAGGTCAAACCTTGTGAGGAGTCCAAGCTTGATCGGACTGAGATTATCAAAGGAATCATCACCCTCCTTTGTGGTTCTCATTCAACAATTTCCGCATCATTCATCAACCGATTGAGGATCGACTCTTGAAGTCTTCTCCACCGGTTCATCATCAACAAGTCTCAAGGATCGATCCTTTGAGTTCTTCTTGTGATCTTCATAGATCCAAACCCACCACGAGGCGCATAGCATCTGGTATCAGAGCTAAAAGCTCCTATCTTTTCATTTAATATTTATTTTCTCATCTTTTTTTTATAAAAAACCGTTTTATTTATTTTATTATCATAAAAAAAACAGTTTCATTTATTTTGTTATCAAAAAGAAAAAAAATGTTTTGTTCTACATTTTATTTATTTTCTTTGTTTTCAATTATACAAAAAAGAAAAAAAAAAGAAAAAAAAGTGGTTTTGGTTTTGAGGACAAAACCTTTTGAAGAATGAGAGAATGATGTGAACTCAAAAGTACGGTTCATATCAATGGGTCATCACAAATTGTTCAATACAAATCTACACCAAAATTCCAAGAATCTTATTGAAGAAAATCAGATTACAGAATCAAGAAAGTGTCTACATACAATCAACCAATCAAAGCCAAAAGGTTCCACAGATATGGAGTTTGAAGATTTGGCATGTCATTACAAGATTAATTTTGAGATAATTGGTGAAGAAAATTCGGAGCTTACAACAGTGGAGGAAGAAAATCATAAAACCGACTACATCTCCTTTTCAGGTCATGTCCAAGGACCAAAGGCATACTTAAGATGGGAAGAAGGCATGGATAATTGGTTTAAGTCCAACCGAATCCCTGAGGAAGAGAAAACCACTTACGCCGAGGACACCTTGATCTGTGAGGCATATCTACATTGGGATAGAGAACCCACTCATCAAATATACTTCGAAGAACCAGACTACGCATGGGAGGAGATGAAGAAACTCATGTATGTAGAGTTTGTCGAGAAACCTACAGCCTCAAGCCCATATTCCCATGACTTCTTCAAAGGTTCACCTCACACAAAACCAAGGAGAAACATTTCTATCATTAGGTTGAGCCACAAGGCTATACACAAGGAAAGTCATTACCATGAGGTCAATAAGATGTCCACAAACGTCCATGTTCAGACTCTAGAGGAACAACAATGGAAACATGAAGAAAATCACCAAGCTGCCACAAGAATTCCTACAAAGAATACACCGTCACACAAACCGTTAGTTATACTTGAAGAAGACACTTCCAAGAGAGTCACTGAAACATCAAGATTACAACGAGATCCTCACATCATGGAAACCAAAACCAAGTCTTGGAAAAGCGTCCTATATTCACTGCTTATCAAGGAAAATCCACCGGTCTCACCACCACATTCTCTCACAACTCAAACTCGAGGTAAATTGGTTTTGAGGACAA
>OVBA01008420.1:0-12535 GCA_900406435.1 Lepidium aucheri
AGTGTCTCAACTCACAGATTATAAGTGGACTCTAGCAAGCCATTATAACCCATAGTACCATATGACTTTGTCTAATCTTGATGTTAGAACCAACCACACGAGTAAGTACAAATGATTACAGGATATTCCCAACAGGGAAAGACACCAACGGTTTACTATTTCCATATTTTCGGGTGTATATGTTATATCCTCAATGATAAAGATTATCTTGGGAAGTTTGATTCACGAAGTGATGAAGGACTCTTTTTTGGTTATTCTGGATCGAGTACAGTGTTTAGAGTCTACAACAAACGAACCTTAACTGTTCAAGAAACTATGAATGTGGTATTTAACGATGCTTTGATGTTTTTTTTATTGGATCAACCCCTTGATGATGTAGTTATAGCAACTCAGAATCAACCAACTCAGCCATCAGATCAAACTCAATTAAATGAAACACAGTCTAGTGTCGATACTTCAACTCAGGTTCATCAGAATCACTCCTTAACAAATGTTATCGATGAGATTTAGGGGGGAGGAATTATTTGAGGAAAACAGATCGACTTTAAACAGCTGGCTGGTAAAATGGCCTTTCAAGCCTTTATGGTTCAGAAACAAGTACTTGTTGAAGTAGTTGAATATGAATGCTTTGTTTCAAAATTGAACCAAAATCACACAAGGAAGCTCTACTGGATGAATTCTGGATAGCATCTATGCAAGAAGAGCTGTCAAACTTTACCAGATTAAATGTTTGGGTCCTAGTTAGTCGACCTGAGAATGTGAATGTTGTTGGAACTAAATGGATATTCAAGAATAAGATAGACAAGGACAAAAACATTGTCAGAAATAAGTCAAGTCTGTTTGCCCAAGGATATTCTCAAGTTGTAGGTGTGGATTTCGAAGAAACATTTGCTCCAGTTGCACGCTTAGAATCTATCAGGTTTCTGCTGGGAATGGCCTGCAAAATAAAATTCAAGTTATATCAGATGGATGTTAAAAGTGAATTTCTAAATGGAGTTCTACAAGATGAAGTGTATGTTGAACAACCAAAAGGATTTGAAGATCCAAAGTATCATGATCATGTCTATAAACTCTACAAGGCGTTGTATGGACTCAAGCAAGCACCAAGGGCTTGGTATGATCGACTAGCCACGTTTCTGATTAATAAGCTATACAAGAGGAAGTGTGGACAAAACTTTGTTCACATATCAGAATGATGATGGTTTCATAGTAGTACAGATTTTATGTCGATAACATAGTGTTTGGATCTACTAGTCAACAGATGATAGATACATTTGTGGAAGTGATGACTAAGGAATTCGAAATGAGTATGAGCAGTGAACTCACATACTTTCTCGGACTACAAGTCAAGCAGACAGATGATGGGATTTTTGTAAACCAAAGCACTTATGCAAAAAACTTGATACAAAAGTTTGGTCTTGAAACCAGTAAAGTGGCCAAGACACCGATAGAAACAAACACAAAACGTTTTAAGGATGAATCAGGGAAATTAGTTGATGCAACGACATTTATAAGTCTCATTGGAGGTTTGTTGTACTTAACAGCCAGTCGACCAGACATCTGCTTCTCAGTGGGAGTCTGTGCAAGGTTTCAAGCAAATAAAGAAAGCCACTTTCAAGCAGCAAAACGTGTTCTGAAATACATAAGTGGAACACAAAATCTGGGTATTTCTTCACCAAGGATACAACTATCAGTCTGACAAGATACTGCAATGCAGATTGGGCAGATTGTGTAGATGACAGAAATAGCAGAAGTGGTGGATGTTTCTTCAAGGGCAACAACTTGATAGCTTGGTTCAGCAAAAAACAGAATTATGTCTCTTTATCCACAGTTGAAGCTGAATACATAGCACTTCGGAGTTGCTGCACTCTGCTGATTTGGATGAAACAAATGTCTGCGGATTATGGTATCACCTCTGAACCTTTCCTTGTTTATTGTGATAATCAAAGTGCTATAAGTATTGCTAAGAATCCTGTTCAACATTCTCGAACTAAACATATTGATACATGTCATCACTTTATTCGAGAACTTGTTGAGGAGAAACTGGTTAAACTTGATCATGTGAACACTGATTATAAACTTGCTGATTTATTTATAAAACCTCTGTCATTTAATCGATTTGTGGAACTACAAAATTTGATTGGGATTTGTCAATGCTAAAGTTACTTTTGAGGTGTCTGTAGATTTAATCTAAAGCAGGAGCTTATTTTTGAAAACTGAAAGCAGACACCTGAGCAAAGCAGACAGATATCAGGATTGATCGATTTATTGGAAAATAGCTGCTTATCATGCCGTCACATGTAAATTACTGATTTGACCTATTGAAATTTAGGAGAACGGAGGTCAAAGAGGTGAGGAGAGCTAGTGTATATGAGTTGAGAAGTCAAGTGATACTCATTGCACAAAACTCACTAAAACAGTGTATTTATGGAATCATTGATTGAGAAGTCAAGTGATATTTGTGATTCAAGTTTTTGTATCTGGCTACTTATGCTATTTTTTTTTAAAGCAATTTTTCTAACTCTCCAAAGAAAATTCCAGCTGTCCAATTCGTTTGATATGTTCAATTTTAGGAGTTTCGTGTGATAAAGGCATGCTAGTGTGAAAGTCTAGCCTTTGACTCTTGATCCTGAATGTACGTCTCAGTGAGTAAGGTTATGTTCATTAGTCTCAGAGGTTAAGCTCTCTTGTGGATGATCATGATTGAACCAAGGTTTGAACTCTTACTAATTTTAATCAATCGAATTAATTTGTGAAATTGAATCGATAAGAAAAGGTGTTCACAAGGTCATGTTTAACCTGGGTCAATCACAAGCTTGATTAATTTGATGTAAGAAACTGCTGATGTGTTTCTTTTAAAATGCAATATATTGAGTAATTAGTTTGAATGATCTGCTCATGAGCTAACTCGCCAATTCCCTAAGAATTAGGCAGAAAATTAGGCTGGTGTTTTTATTTTCGGGCCCATGATGACTTAAGTCGGCTGAAAGGAGAGAAGATCAACGGTCAGACTTATTTCATGACTCGATTCGTCTTCTCTCTTTATTTCGCTTTTAAAACCCTAAGAAACAAGTCTTTAAAGAACATAGAAACAAAGAGAGAGAACAAGATCAAAGAAATGACAAACCTTCAGACTTTTCAAGGCTATGATCTTGCCACCATAGTTGCGTATGTCAACAACCCGGAGCATTCAATAATCGTGTACAGTCCGTTAGCCGTCAGGGTTCAAGTTCTGGCGATCTTTTCAGATTTTGTTCATAAATATGCACTTCTTCAACCTGGAATATTCATCCTCCGTGTGCAAGTCCGGTTCACCGCCATGCACCTCCGCCTCTAGAACCGCCAAAATCACCATTTCTTGGTGATTTTGAAGAAATCAAAGATGATCTGACTCCGATTCCATATGCTTAATCACCTGCAAGAATGGATTCAACCACCGAAGGAGAGGTCGAAGTGGTTAAGGTTTCGAATAGTCGGGTATCTAAAAAGTCACAACCTCACCAGAATCACAAGCGTACGATTAATGTTGATTCTATGACCAAAAGTCGCAAAACTCGTCGTATCGTCAAGATGGAAAGTTCATCTCAACCCGTGTCATCTGTGAATTTTGACATGTCTGTGTTTTCTTCCTCTGAAGCTTATCGAAAGTATACTTTGTATTCCTCTGTTAGTGATAGGTTTATAGTGGAACATGCTTATGGGTTTGATGATCATGATTTGGATCTTGTGCAATTGTTGAAAGATGCTGGACTGTTTAGCTCTTTGGACATTGTTACAGACTATAATTCTGATATATTGTGTGAGTTACGAGCAAACATGCCATATCATGATCAGGAAAGCGACTCTTGAACAGTTTTCTTGCGAGGATTCAAGTACACTATCTTTCCTACTATAATCAACAGTGTGCTGGGTTCACCTGATGTTCCTGATAAATCTAATCCGCATAAATTTGAAGGTGTTCTGTCAGAAGATATTGCAATGACTGTAACAGGGGGAACCTTCAAGAATCTGTCTCAGGTCAAAAGAACTCACCTCACTGATCTGTACTCGCAAGAGTACACTTTTTGTTGTACAAACTGGCTTCCGACATCCAATGAAGGATATGTTAGTGTGATATGAATCCAACTCGCTTACAAGATTGGGACTCAGATCTCTTTTAACCTTGGGAAAGTGGTGTTCAGTCAAATCAAAAAGGTGGCTGCTTCGACAAAGCAAACAAAGTCCAAACTTTACCTTCCGTATTTGTCAATGCTCACCCGGTTGCTGGCAAGTCAACAAGAAGTTCATGCTGTATCTTCATAACTCAGAAAGGAAAAGTATACGGTAAACAAGCAGAAAGGAAAAGCCAAGACTAAGTTGACAGAGCCAACTTATACCACAAAGGAGCTACTGGAAACACTTTTTGTTTCTTAGTTACGAAATCAAGTTCAAGTCGGATTTAGAAATTGAATGTCAGATGATTATTGACTATTACTTGCATTCGACTAGTTTCGAGTTTCTTGGCTTGTGGTGTTGGTTGTCTTTGATGTAACAGGTACTTGAGCTTAGGCATCACTTTAAGTCAAAAAAGGGGGAGATTGAACTGCAAAACTATCACGTGCCCCGGATTACTGAAGTCATGTGAGATGTACACAAAGGCGTGAAGATAAGATTACTTTGAATTCAAATTAAGAGATAAATCTTATCAAGAATTGTTAATAAGATTAGTTGGATTTGCGAGTTTGTAGGGTGAAATGATCTCCCGAGCCCTTGTATTATAAAAGAGATCTCAAGTGTAATTCAATGCTTTTTGGGAACTTAGTGTTTAAGTTTAGAAAGCCTGTGATTTGAGTATTTAGGTTATCGGTTTTTAGAGTTGTTTTGATTGGTTTCTTTTGGAGATTAAAACCAATAGGAATTAGACTTTTGTAGAAAAGAAATTTTCTAATATAACGAAATACTCAGCTGGAATTCTAAAAGTGTTTATCGAATTGTCTTTTTCATAAACAACTTCTTCCTTTTTCATTTTCTTGATTGCATAATTTCTTTGTGCTGTTCGCCAATTTTTTTTTTCAATAAAAGTTCGATGAGTTTGTGAATCTAGCTACACAGCGGATGAATGAACGGAGAAGTCTACTTTTTCTTAATTACTTATGTAGAGTAAAAAGATCAGTTGTGCGAAGAGACTTTATTCGATTATGTTTATTGATATAGAACTATACAGTAAAAAACTAACCTTAGTTAAGCTATCTAGATTCTGGTGCCATTGCAGCTTCTTTCACTTCCTTGAACTCATATTTTTGTTGACATTGTGTTTCATGGTCTCTGGAATGTTGTAATCAACAGTTGATGAGTGTTTTGCTTCCTTATTTTTGTTTATGAGAGATTCATACAGTCTCTTGTCTAAATGCAAATGAAGTGCATTACATGACCTGCCCCAGCAAGTCAGTGGTTGCAATATGTGGTGTCTCTGTTACCGTTACCACCTTTATATTAAGTTCTGCCACCGTAAGGGTCCATACCGTAATAAAAATTTCTACCACCAGCTCCTCTGATGTAGAGGCCAGGAAGATAGATCCCTCCCTCGTAACCAAAATGATGTCCCCCCGACCATTTCTGGTGTATGTTAAGGGCTCTTCCAACTGCTAAGCTTAGTAAGAGTGTTATTGAGAAGAAATCACATATCCATTTGATTTCTGTCATATTTTCTTTTGGTGTTAAAAGTTGAAGGATGCAAGGGATCACTGACTTATATATTCGTCAATATGGCGTCATGCCTTTGTCAGCAGAAAATCTGGGCAATGAAATTTGAATTTTTTTTGGAAGTAAGGGTGTCGTGGTAGCCGCTTAAAGGGAGAAAATTAGGGATGTGTTTAGTTTGGCATACAAAGTTGATTTCAAGTTGCTTTATTTTTCAATTCAAACAAATTTTAAATCAAGAAATTTTAGGTTTCAGGTTCAGCAAGCTTGAGCTCTGGATTGCAAAGTGGAACATGATTTCAACTCTCAGGAGTTCGAACAAGGGTCTTCTTTATGAGTTTATGAGTGAACTCGCCGTTTGAATAATGAGGCGTAATACTAGGGTCTAATTTGTGCCATTTTCTTCTGCGGATTCAAAAGACTTAATGAACTTTTTAAGGATTTTATAATTGTATCAATATGCTCTTCACTCAGTTTCCTCAGTTTGATGTAATTATGTCAGTCTTACTTTAATATACTTAATGGGCTTCATAACTCAACTCTTTTGGATAATTCCTTAGCTTGGGCCCCAAATTATCTTTAGTAAAAGTTAGTTACTAGAGATAAAATCAAATGAATAGGATAAGATTCATGTAAATCCTAGTAGATTAGGGAGATTAGTCTAGTCTATAAATAAGTCTTTTGCAAAGTTGTTCCTTAAGATTTATGCGAAAGTGTTTGGTTAAGTTTTGAATCAGTTTCTTAATCAATGAAAACAGAAATTCTTTTATATTCTTTTCATTATTACGATTTCAATTGGTATCAGAGCCAGATTTAAAAAGATCCAATCAAGAAACCACGAAGCACACAAAACCGAGGATGGGAGAAGTGCCTAATCCACCACGAAAGGACCTTGGAGTGCCATCGATCCATTGTCCTATATTGACATGGACAAACTACACAGTTTGGATGATGAGAATGAAGATAACACTTCGAGTTAGTGACATGTGGGAAACAATTGATCCAGGATCTATGGACCAAAAGAAAAATGATGTGGCCATAGCTCTCTTGTTTCATCTTTTCCCAAGGAACTCATCTTGAAAATCGGAGATCAAAGCACGCCAAAATGCTTTGGGATGCTATTAAGTCACGATATCAAGGAGCTGATCGTGTGAAAAAAGCAAGGGTACAAACCCTAATGGCAGATCTCAAGAGATTGACGATGAGTGAGCAGACACAGTTGATGAATTTGAAGGAAAGATTTTTGGTCTTGCAGCTCAATCAGCTTCACTTGGAGAATCCATTGAATATTGATGAAACAAAGCTAGTCAAAAGTTTCTTAATGGACTTCCAAGAAGTAAGTTTATTCACATTGTAGCTTCTCTTGAACAAGTCTTAGACCTTAAGACAACAAAATTTAAAGATATAATTGGGAGAATAAAAGCGTCTGAAGAACGAGTTACTGGTAATACACATGTGGAGGAGCAAGAAAAACTCAAGTTCTCAAACAACGATTATGGAAGGGGAGAAAATCGAGAAAACTGAGGAGGTTACAGACAAGGGAGAGGAGGTTGAGGCCGAGGAAGGACTCAAGGAAGATCAAACGGATGAGACCAAGAGGAACAGACCAAAAACTATAACCAAAAGGGAAGGAGAGATCGATCTAAGGTAATATGTTGGAGATGTGACAAGCCGGGTCACTTTGTTTCAAGTTGTCCCGATAGACCTAGAGAGAATCAAGAAGCAAAATTGAATGAATATGAAGAAGAGGGAGAGGAAATCGAAGAAGAAGCTCTCTATGTTCATGAATTTTTTTTATTGAATGCAGACAAATTCTTTCCTAAAACTATGATGCAAGTAAAGAAGTATTGGAAATTTGGTACCTAGAAAATGGTGCAAGTAATCACATGACGGGAAACAAAGAACACTTCTCTAAACAAGGTTCAAATGTCAAAGGGAAAGTGAAGTTTGGAGATGGTTCAAATGTCAACATAGTTAGGAAAGGCTCTATAGTATTTGTAGGTAAAACTGGCCAGAGAAAGGAGCTCACAAAGATCTATTTCATACCCGATTTAAAGCATAATATCATAATTCTTGGATAAGCAACTGAGAATGGGTGAGAGGTTAAGATAAAAGGAGACCAGCTACACCTTAGAGATCCACGAGGAGAATCTTACATCAAGTGACAGGATCTCCAAACCATTTATTTAAAACATCCCTTGAGATTAGTTACCAAAAGTGTCTTCTTGTGAAAGAAGATAATACCACATGGCTTCGGCATTCTCGACTATGACATGTAAGCTTTGGGGAATAACATGGTGAAAAAAGAGATGGTAGTCGGATTACCAAAAATAAATCATGAGAAGACTCTATGCAAAGTTTGTCTAGTTGGAAAACAAATCAAGAACTTGTTTCCAACAAAGGCAAAGTTTCGTGCCCAGAAGGTTTTGGAGCTAATTCATGGTGACTTATGTGCTCCGATATCACCTTCAACTCCAGTAAGCAATCGGTATGTCTTTGTCTTAGTTGATGATCATTCTACATACATGTGGTCATTTCTACGAAAAGAGAAAAGTGAGACGTTTGATCGGTTCAAAAGTTTCAAGAACACGTTGAGAAGCAAACAGCTTTGACTATCAAAAATTTTTGTACCAATTGAGGAGGAGAGTTTACTTCCGTTGAATTCAATTTTTTGTGTGACGAGAATGGTATCACAAGACATCTAATTGCACCATACACATCTCAACGAAATGGTGTAGTTGAGATAAGGAATCAAACTCTCTTGGAGATGACAAGAAGTTTACTTAAAGAGATGAAGAGTTTGAATGAACTATGGGGGAAGCCGTGCGTCATTCAACATATCTCATCAATAGAATACCTACAAATGCTCTAAAACGTCAAACTCATTTTGAGAAGTTCATGAGAAGAAAGCCTAATATGGAACACTTAAGGATTTTTGGTTGTGTTGCTTATGCAAAAATCAATGGACCACACCTTAAGAAACTCGATGATAGATCAAGAAGTGAGATCAACCTTGGGACAGAATCAGGGTCTGAAGCCTGTAGACTTTACGATCCAATCTCACAAAAGGTGATAGGGAGTAGGGATGTGATTTTCGCAGAAGAAAAAGCATGGGATTGGACTTCAACCAAAGAAAACGATGGTGAACCAGGTATATTTGAGATTCATCAAGAAAATTTTGGAGGAGGAGGAGTAAACAAACTAGAAGATGATCTTGATGAACACAAAAATAACCCAGAAGAAGAAGAGATTGTTGTTGATGATGTGAATCAAGAACTCGATCAACCTACTACTAGATATGGCCGTGCGATTTCTAACCCAATGTATCTTGGTGACTATATGTTATTATCTGAATTCGAAGGTGAGAAATTACTAATAAAAATAGATGGAGATTCGGAGAATTACCTAGAAGCAAAAGATCTACAAGAGTGGATTGACGCAATGATGGTTGAAATCAAATCAATCATCAAAAACAACACTTGGGAACTAGTTGATAAACCCGATGGAATTAAACTTATTGGTTTAAAGTGGATCTTCAAGATTAAAAGAAGTGTGGATGATTCATTACACAAGTACAAAGCAAGGCTAGTAGCAAAGGGTTATGTACAACAACAAGGTATAGACTTTGAAGAAGTATTTGCTCCTGTTGCACGACTTGAAACTATATGGTTGCTCATAGCACTTGCAGCCACAAACGATTGGGAAATTCACCATCTAGATGTCAAAACCAGTTTTCTTAAATGGAGACCTTAGTGAGGAAGTGTGTGTGAACCAACCGGAAGGTTTCATTAGCAAAGGAGGAGAAAAAAAGTTTATAGACTACAAAAAGCCTTGTATGGTCTAAGACAAGCTCCAAGAGCATGGAATGTGAAACTCGATCATGTTCTAATAGAGATGAAATTCAAGAGGTGTGTAACGGAGTCCGCGGTCTACATAAAGAAAGAAAAGAATGAATATTTTATTGTAGCTATCTATGTTTATGATCTCTTTATTATCGGAACAACTCAAAGAATCATAAAGCAACTCAAAGAGATATCAAAAGAATTTGAGATGTTGGATCTAGGTAAGTTTGATATATTATCTTGGAGTTGAAGTGATTCAAGGTGATGATGGAATAAAGATAAATAAAGAAAGGTATGCTAAATATATCCTCAAAGACACGAGAATGGATGCGTGTAATGCAGCTCAACCACCAATGGAGTCGAATTTGAAACTTTCAAAGCTGAAAACGAAACCGAGAATGATGCCATGAAGTATAGAAGAACGACTGGATGCTTATGGTACTTAGTTCACATAAGACCAGACATAGCATATGCACTAGAAGTATTAAGTCAAGATATGCAAAGTCCAAGAGAATCACATGGAAAAGCACTCAAACATGTCTTATGGTACATCAAATGTGCAACAACCTTTGGTATACACTTTAAGAAAAATGGATCAAAAAAATCATTGGGTATAGTGATAATATTCAGAACATTGATTTTGATGATGATAGAAGCACCTCCGGCTATGTCCTCTACCTTGGCTCATCTTCGACCACTTGGACATCACAAAAACAACCCACAGTTGCCTTTTCTTCTTGTGAAGCCGAATTCATGGCTGTCAACGAAGCTGAAAAACAAGCAATATGGCTTAAGGAGTTAATGAATGAAATTGCAGATGAAGACAAGAAGGTCAAGTTAAGGAGCGACAACAAATCGGCATTTGCTCTCACAAAGAACCCGGTCTTTCTTGGAAGAAGTAAACACATTCTCTCAAGATATCATTTCATCCGAGAGTGTGTCGAGAACAATCAAATAGAAGTTGAGCATGTAGCTGGTAAAGAATAAAAAGCGGACACCCTCACAAAGGCATTAAGAAGAATCAAGTTTAAGGAAATGAGTAACAAGATAGGAGTCATCAAAATCATTCATCCCGAAGTTCAAGTCGGAATTACGGGGGTGAATGTTGGATAATTCCTTAGTTTGGGCCCCAAGTTATTTTTAGTAAGAGTTAGTTACTAGAAATAACATTAAATAAAATGGGATAACCTTCATGTAATATCTAGTAGATTAGGGAGATAAACCTAGTTTATAAATAAGTCTTTTGGAGAATTGTTCCTCAAAGATTTATGCGGAAGTGTTTGGTTAAGTTTTGAGTTAGTTTTTAATCAATAAATAAAGAAGAAAAGGTATTTAACATTCCTTTGCATTATTAGGATTTCATTCTCTTATGGTTATGGAATTCTAGTTTCATGAATTGATTGTACTACTTTATCGAAGATACAAACAATGTCTTTGATAAGTATAAAATTAAAGTTTAGTGTAGTTTTCTAATGTGTATAGGCTGAAAAGAGCTCGGCCCACTAAAGCACAAGGCCCACGAAAAACTCAGAAAAAGCCCACAAGAAAAAGGCCCAAATAGGTTATCCAGAAGAGAAGCACATGTTCGCCACTTGTCCGACGCATGACGACACCTGGCCAACATGCGTAGAAGAAGAACATGCCTTCTAACACCTGTTCCCTCAGATTGACGCGCGTAATCCGTGAGGAAAACACAGGTTGCTCATGTCCATCTATAAATAGGGAACTGAAATGCAGAATAGTGGGGAAGGAGAGAGAACTAAAGGAACTAGGACTGAAGGACGAAGAACGAGTTTAAAAGGAATAAGAAACAAATATCAATTAAAGAAACTGAAACAAACGTTCGTACTAATGAAGTCAAAATGATCCTAACACGAGAATGTCCGACCCACGTTTGTAACTAAGCCAGACGAACGTAGGAAAAACAAAATTATCGATAAGTTAAAAACGAATCAATTGTGCCAAATCTAGCATTAACAATTGGCGCCGTATGTGGGACGGGAATTCTCTAACAAAGAAAGGATCAATGGCAGCTGACGAACGTACGGGAAGAATAACTATTGACGAACCCGAGCAGATGACTAACGAACACGCTAGAGGAACGACAACAAACGAACCCCAGCTAATTGGAGAACACTCCAACAGTCAGGACCAGCAGGGAAAAAAAGATTCAGCTGTGGAAGACGCTCAAGCTCGGCCCATTGAACAAAGAAATCTCCAAACGGCACAACCACAGGGATCTACCGACGAACCTATGGATGTCACACAGCTTCTTTAAACCATCCTAAGAAAGGCAGAAGAGGCACTTGAAGAAACGCGTGCTCGTACCAACTTGGCAAGTGCAAATCAATCTCCGCAACAGAGGATCCAACCAGAAAACTCTCCTAACTTACGAGCGGCGAACAAACGTAGATTAACGACAAACGTGTCGGGAGAACCAATCGAAGACCTTGGATTCCAATCATTCTCTACTGAACCAGCACAGCACATTCCTCAGTCCTACGATCAACATGACGAATAAGCGGCCGCAATAAAAGCCATGAAGGAAGAAATTGAGAGGATGACTTCGCAACTACATAAGGCGACAAGCTCAGCTCCAGAAATTGATCGGATGCTAATGAAGGCGCAAAACACCCCATTCACTCGAAGATTGCTGGGAATTAGAGTTCAACATAACGTAAAAATAAAATGCCCTACATACGACAGAAGANGATTTTTAACAGCGTTCGGAATAGCAATGGGAAGAGCTCAGTACACTCAGCAAGAATACGATGTCGGGTATTGTCAGATGTTTGTTGAGAGTCTCACCGGGGATGCTTTGGAGTGGTTTGCAAAATTGGAACCATATTCAATAGACAGCTTTAAACAGCTATCCAAAATTTTCCTCAAACATTACTCAATGTATATACGAAAGGCCACTACCAGCGCGGATTTATACTCAATATTCCAAGGCGCCGGAGAATCATTACGATCATATCTAGAACGATTTAAAGCAATAGTATCTCAAGTAACAG
>OVBA01008421.1:0-12533 GCA_900406435.1 Lepidium aucheri
TTCGATTCAAAGTTCCACGATTTTTACGAGTGTTGAGTTTTAGCATCAACACAGATGATACTGGGCAGATTCAAAAATACAGTTAAAATAATGAACATGCCATTTCACAGGATACAAATAAGAGAATTAATTTACAAGGAAATGAGGATTGAACGTAACGTTGTACTTAAGAGTGTCCTTAATCTAGTTTCAAGGTTAAAGAGATTTATGTACATATTTAGCTTTCACAAAGGTTGTAAAAGTCTGAGAATACAAAGCAAATGTTTTGGTTTCAACGCCAATATTGAGCCCATCTGTGAATGGTTTCAACCATTTGCGGGAACAACGCACTTACGCTTTCATTAATCAGGTCTTGAAAGAAATGGATGCATGCTTCGTTGTCCATATCAAGCCTAAATTTTTCTTGGAGCTGTATATAAGGTGCAAGCAAGAGTCAATCTTATTGTGAGAAGAATGGTGGTTTCGTTTGGCTGTGTGAAGAGTGAAATTCTTACTTTGAGGATGCCTTTTTCCGGGTCTGAAGCTATATCGGGAATCGTAGAACCCGCCATGAGATGGAACAGGTTAAGAATAAGGTTGCTTGATTTCCGGAGAATGTTGTAGGCTTCACAACAGTATGATTTGAACCTTGTGTAGTATTGGCTGCACCACATAATACGAAGTTGCCATTATTTCAAATCTGATGATGCTAAAGCTCCTAGAGCAATATATTCTTGGAGTCATTAATTTTATAGGTACCTTTCTGCTCCGCCCATGGCTTCCACCATTTCTTTGCAGAGTTTCATAGGTGGAGGGAATGGTTTAGGATCTCTACCAAGAATATACCCAAAATCAACGTGGAAAAGGCGGCCATCATCTGTAAGGAGGAGATTATCCAGATGTCTACATATCAAAGACAGGCCATCACAATTCGATACAAAGGTAAAATCATAAAGCAAGAAAATTGGTAGAACAAAAACCTCGGAAAATGTTTTGCATCCTACCTGTCTCCAATCCCAAGTATATATGTGATCACAGAATAACCCGCACAGCTTTTTATAAATGTATCAAGACAAGTGGCTGTTATTCCGAAAGGCGCATGCTCATCAGGATGAAACTTCTGCAGATAACTTGTTATACTTCGGTGCTCTGAGAGAATCTGACATGCAAAGGTAAAATATTTTAGGATGACGAGATTAGTAACTCTCAAAATTACCAGAGGGTCGTAATTACATAGGCCGGTTTGAGGTTTTGATACTTGTACCTGACCCAATGAACGGGATGGTATGAATTCCAACATTCCTTCGTCATGTCCAGTTGCTAACACCTTGTAAGGCGTTAGGCACAAATCAAGATTCTCCAGCTTGAGCAATCTATCCATCAACCAAACCATTTGAACAACCTAATGACGAAATTAAAAGATATCACAACATGTATAAAAGATCTAGGCAATATGATGCAATGAATCTAAATATACCAGTTGGTCTTGCCGGAGATCATCTCCCTTCTTAAATATAACTTTGCAACTCCCTTCATCTTCTGTTCGGAAAGTAAGGCGCAGAGGATACAACTGACTTCTAAAGAGTGTTGATTCTCCTGCCACAATCCCCTTTATTAGAACACTAGGGGTAAGTGGTGATCGAATAGGCTGAAAACAAACCAAATTTAAAACAATAAGTTTAGTAGAAACTTGGACTCACACATTCTTGAATAAACATCACATGTAGAAGCATTAGGTACAAGTAAAAACCAAAATGTACCTCTTCAAAGTAGGTGAGTTCACTAAGGAGTCCCCCTAACAGCTGTCTAAGCTTCTCAATTCTTTTCTGGGTGTTTCCACGCACATTCCTCACTTCTCGTGTAATAGAGCATAACTGAGCAGTCAATTCTGTTTGACGCACCAAACTTTGCCACAATTTATATCCATCCTCTCCGTTAACATCAGGTGGCAGCTGACATCAGAGCAAATATCATTCTAAAGAAGCTAAACCGATCTGACTCTATGTATAAAGCATCTCAATTCCTTGCCCCTAAGGACACATATTACTACATAAGAGGATTTACTCTAGCTGCATAACCCAGCTATATATGTAGTTTTAGCAGTACTCTTATCATCTTTGGCAACCAATATTCATATAACTAAAAGTAAGACTAGCAGTCTAGCATAAACATAACCAAAAACCTCAACAACCTGACATTTTTAACCATAACCCACATCCCAAGTTCAAAAGATTCAAATTCTGGTTATTACAAAGTAAAAAGTGACGGGAGGAAGATTTATCTACTTGTTTAGATCATCAGGGTAAAAAGAAAAGAGAGAGTATATATACATATATGTAAATAATGTCCACACCTTGATCATGCTCTCCTCAAGTAACTCATATGTGCTGTAAAATCGCTTGGCATAGACATGGTCATGGAGTTCTACAGCGACATACCAACGAAGAAAGCAGGCCAACTCAATATTCTGTAATGCTAAAAATTTGAAAGAAGAAAAAAAGAACAGAAATCAGTCTATGTATACTCATGGAACAAATATATAAACCAATTTTACAGAGAAAAATCAACATGATTTCACTAAGTTTAGAAGTTCAGCACAAACCCCGTTGGACAAGGAACTGAGAAAGGCGAGATCTATCAGAGCGTTCAAAACGGAGAGCCTGAACAAGTTGAAGCAAGTAACACCGAAGCTCTTCATCGTCAGCTCTTTCAAGGACACTCACAGCATATGCTCGGACCTATCGGTAGGTGTAGTCAGATATTAGTTTACATTATAGATATAACAGGGTAAGAGACAAGCAAACCCAATAAAAGGTTAGAAGACCAGTACAATAGTATATTGGGCACTCATAGTACCTCTTCACTTTCAAACAGAGGAGACAATAGCTCCAAAGCATCACATACATCTATCATTTCCCATTTGTGCATCAGTTGAGTTGCTTGCTTTGCTTCCTGTCAACATGGGAAGATCATGGAACATAAATTTAAGAACCGTGCAAATAGATATACAAGCGGTAGACGCAGACTTACCTGAACATCACTCCACTCCACACAGCGAAGAAACTTTGTTAGAGCTCTCTTTTCAGACATTAAAGAGAAACGAAACTTCCAAAGAAGTTGTCTTTCATCTCCACTCAATGTCCTTGTTGGAGGATATTTCAGAACTCTTTGTATGTCTCTTTAAAAAAGAAAGAGAGGGCCAAGAAAAGAAGAAAGCACCTACTCATGAGATTATATGCAAAAATGATACGATAAAGGAATGACAGTAACAGTTTCTCTAATGAGTAACCACAGCTTCAATTTAACCAAAAAGAAAAAGAAGGGAATTCATTTCAGAAAAATTCCATACTTACTTCCGCTCGTTAGAACTTGGCTTGAGATCCCTGTCGATAATACCACGGTCCAAGCTCCTTGCCAGCTTTAGTTGCTTGTGCTCTGAAGGATTAGTCCTTCCCAGTTCTGTATCCCAGACAGTAACAAATTCGTTTGTTGAACCTATTGGAGCAGCTATGAACAAATTGGCTCCAGACTCCTAGAAAGCCAAAGCAGATAGACATAAATCCATTGATCATGCAAGACAGACATGGAGACATTTTATATCACAGAGAAAATGGTCACAGACAGATCCAATTGCAGTATTTATTTCACCTGAAATACAACTCGGTGTTCGAAACTACAGAAATCAATCACCAGAAACAGGTTTGAGTTTCCATGTTTGGATCTTTCTTGTTCCTTGATTGTATCCAAGGATTTTAACATAAGTCGATCCAGCCAATCAATGCTTTGGATCTGTCCCCTCTCATACTTATTCATGAGCTTCTCCAAACGCTCTAGCTCCCCACGTTCGTTCCGTGGAACCTAGAGTACAAAAAATTACAGAAAACACAAGATAAAAAGAAGTCAGCATCAAGAACAATATCAAAAAGTATATATTTAGTGTTGAGATGTATCAAAAACCTTTCCAGGAGTAGACGTAGGAAATGAACCATCCGCTTCCTTTCCTTGCCACAGCCTGAGCTTCTGTTTTCCTGATTTCATTTGTCCTTTGCTGTTAAAGAGAAGAACTGTTGCCCCACCAATCAGTCCCTCAGCTTTCCCACACGAAACATCCCAAACCTGAATGCAAAGAAGGTATTGAGTGAGTAAGAACAGAATGATACGAAGCCGAGACATAAAACAAGCAATAAGGCCAGCAAATTGTTTACAGTGATAGCAAGTTGTGAATGAGCAGTCAAGTCCCTATATTTAGCACTGAGGGTGATAAGTTCGTTCCAGCAGTATGGTGGTCCTGTAGTTTTCAATCTGGAATCAACAACAGAGATAAATGAAACCACAATACACTTCTACAAGGATCATCAGCATCAGTAAATCACAGCAAGAAAAAATAAAACAGAAGAAACCTTGTTCTCATAGGAAGACCAAAAGGAGCTCCATCAATGTACAATGCACACTCAATGTAAAGCTCTGGTTTCTTCTCCTCTGCAATAGAGAAGACTCCTACAAACAGATAAATCAAACCAAAGTGATCTTAATCACTAAAATTTCAGTCTTTATAGCAACTATAAACTAATTCCGACATGAATTTGATAAGCATTAAAATTCCAGAGACCAAGCTTACAAAAAGACATCAATCAAGTACCAGGGGATTATAGAGGATCAAATACGACAACGATTAGAAAAAAAATCAATTCAAATTTCTTTCAATTAAGTATTAACACATCGAAATGGTGAGTACCTGAATCAGTAGATTTTTTGACGGGGAGGTTTCCATCAAGCTTATCGATACGGAAAGTGACGGGCAAATTGATATCGCAGGAGAGGAAGAAACGAAACTCGTCCGCACCCATTTAAGATTTGCATGTATGTTATGTCTTCACGGCATCGCCATTACTAATCTGTGTTTATAATTTTCATTTTGTACGGTTTAGTCCACCTGAGAAATATCTAATTAACAACATACATATATTTACCTCGAGCCCATAATTGAATATTAACCAGCCCAAAAAATAAGGTTTTATTCAGCCCAACATTAAAGTTTTTTTATTAAAATCTTTTATTATTTTATTTTTTTCCGACAAATTTTTATTTTTATTTTTATTTTTTTATTTTTTTTTTGTCATTTATATTTTTATTTTTTTTTATTAAAAAAATAAACAACGGAATCCGTTGTTTCACAAATATTTTTAATCCAGATATCTAACAAAACAAATACAGATACTAATTTGACAGATTAGACGGATATGAATAAGGATATAAATATGTTAACACCCGGAGCATAATAGCATAAGCGTTCGTCACATGACCACACAAAAGAAAAAACGTAAAAGGCCGAAGCCCAATAACAACAAAAAAGACCCAAGCCCAACATCAAAATAGAGAACCCGACCCGACTTCAACGATGACCATACCCAGAATTTTGATCAGTAATGGCGGCCACAGCTTCTTTCGACTCTTTCAACAGTTTAATACTCTTCTTCAGCTTCTCTCTCTTGCTCGCCACCGACGGTGATTCCTCCAGCATCCTCTCAACTCCTCCTCCAGCTTTTGGATTCACCATTTCCGCAAGTATCTCTTTCTGAAACTGATTATTCACGAGGTTTTTCACAGAGAATTGAAGATACAGTGCAAGGTTATCCACAATCCTTCGCAACACAATAGGCCAGTAAGATGATATTCTCATCTTCATATCGAATGCTTGTTGCAGTAAATGATAGTGATAGCTTCGTAGATGCATAATTTCCACAGTCCCGAATTCATCTAACTCGTAACACTCAGTTTGATCATCTTCTTCTGTGTTCAAAACAGCATTAATGAAGTCTTCTTGTTCACCTGTTTTCTCTACCCATGAAGACATGTACTCAGGATTACATGTGTAATCTGTCATCTTCTCCATCTCAACAATCTCAATCACACGATTCACAGATTCTTCCTTGATTTTGAAAATCAGATTTCGGCCTGCTCGTCTGATGGAAGATTGGATCTGAGGATAGTTTTCAGAGTATTTAGCAATGACTGATGAGATAACAACTTCGATGTAGTCCCATATCTTCTTCATAAACTCAATTGGCTTGTTGTGTATATCATCGACATGGTCTGAGAGTATAGCTAAGAATGCTGATCTCGGAACAAAATTTGGCAGTCCAATACATTTGCATTCATCAAGTATTTGGATTTCATCCATCAAGAATTCACCCTCATCCTCTGGTTTAGCTTGCAGATCATCTGAGAATTGGTTTAACATATCAGCCAAACGAGCAGAAGAGTGCATATTGGGATCATCTGGAAATTCAAAGAAATCTCCTTGAATAAGAATTCTTAGAAGAGATTCTTTGTCTGAACCAACGATATCCATCAATGCCATTAATGCTTCTCCAGTAGAAGCCATAACTACTGGTAGCTTGTTTAATTCTAGAACAGCAGTTTCCATCTTGTGATTGATCTTGCGTACAATTTCAGGTAAACACCTGCCAATCATTGTTGCTTGGATAAGCATGAGCTTTTGAGCTAACACAGGGATGCCAACAATGTCATCATCGGTTAAGCTTAGCATTGGATGAGTCTTGAAAAGTGTTTCTTCTTCCATCCTAGCTTCTTCATATGTCTCGTCTCCAATGCGGTTTCTAACACAGACATAACCTAGTCCGATGCTCACATCATCTGCAGTTACTTTCTGCAGGAGACCTTCAGGAGCCATGTCAGCCTTTGTCACAACAGCCAGAGTCCGCTCACCAGTTTTGTCAACTTGTCTAGACATGCGAATGGATTCGCAGGTGGTGAAGTCTACCGTGGCTGACAGAACGTTAAGGATTATTGATTCCTGAGGCTCAATGTACTTCATGATCATTGCAGAAATCTGCTCATAAATATTTTCCGGCTGTCCATTCACTGGAACTCGAGTTATACCAGGAAGATCTACCATGGTAAGATCTGGAACACCAAACTTCTTCACATGGAGGGTCAGTGGAGCGTCAGAGACCCCTTTACCAGAGCCTGAAGAATAGGCATTTATAGTCAGAAATTGGTAAGTCTCAAACACATAACACTGCACTGCAAAGTTCTATAATTTCACAAAACTAGTGTAAACATCATTAAAACTTTGAGATGAGCATCATCATATAACATCACTAATTAAGCACATGGAAGCACGTATATTTTTGAAGATTACAGACCCAAGTAGGAGTTCCAGAATGAAATCACTCATATGGCCTTTAAGCACCTTTGCAGGGACTTCTAACGTCAACAAATGTATATTCTTTTAACATCCATATATAGAATATAGGTCGCATTCTAAGTTATTTCTCTAGCAGGTTTGTAGCAAAATGCACTTAACAATAAAATAGAGAGAAAACTTACCAGCAATTTCCTCTGTTGCAGCACAAACCGCTTCAGTGATGTGTTCCTCATCTGTTGGAACAACTTTGTCAGAGAACTCAGCCATATCTCGGGTTCAGGGCTAGAACTTCTCTGAAGTCTCATGATCAGAGGAACCCTAGTGCAGATTCCTTGCCCACGAGGCAAACTAATGCCTGCCAAAGACTCAAGAACACTTGACTTCCCCGAAGACTGGTCTCCAACTACAACAATGGTGGGAAGCTGAATCCCTTGTCTCATTACATTTAGGTTCCTTAGCCTGTCGACAGTGTCAAGCAAGGGCCTGATCTGATCATTGTAAGAAGATACAATAGGTGCTTCAATAGGAACAACATCTTCATGGTCATGGGAATTTGTCTCCACAATAGCAAGAGAAGACGTCGTCTTCATCAGAAAATTCACAAGGATGGAGGAGAAAATAGGAGTTTTATGAGTAAGTGAAATGATACAAGAAGTATTGCATCGACTCTCACATATATAAATATAGAAGTATGTTTAACCTAATTGTAATAGAATAAGATTAACATAAATACAAATCTTAATATATATTCACAGAATATCTTCATTAATACTATAAATCATATAGATTCTATAAGAAGCCATATTAATGCGGAAATTTTTTTCACTCTTGTCTTTTAAAATAATAAAATCTATTGATTGTTAGTTTGAGAATATCTTTTTAGTAAACATACTTATACATGTAATACAATTAGTTTCTATTTATTTGGTTTGGTTTCACAAAAGTGGTTTTTACTTGATTTTAAAATAGTGAAAATTAGTGCTGGGTTTATTACTCGAACCCGAACCCGAACCCGACCCAAAAAAATTGGTTCGGATCGGGTTTGGTTATTAGCAAATATCCGAACGAGTTTTATCATTAAGTAATTCGGGTATCGGGTCGGGTTCAGGTTAAACCTAATACCCAATATTTATTCGAACATAATCGAACTTTTATTTAGTAAACCCTTACCTGACCCAGCTTCTTCTCATCCCATGAACCCTTACCTGACCCAGCTCCTTCTCATCTCATTCAAAAGCGTGTTTATGTATAATAAATGAGAGGAAGGGACTTCTCCTCTTCTCTTTTGTTCCTTTTTTCCAAATCTTGTTGTAGATATCGAAGCGTTTGTCATCCTCAAGATGTCTTCTACCTATTTAAAACTGGTAACATACGAAGAACTGATACGATTTCCTCCTCTCTCATTATCTTCTAGATATTGATCTCAGGTAATGTCATGTAGGTGATCTCTTTTTTCGATTTTCTCTACTAATTGATTTATTTTTTGTTTTATTGCTTGAAATTTTTTGTTATAGATGATTCTATGACTCGATTTTGGTTAAAACAAATTTTGAGATTAAGGTTACGTTTAGATTTTGTGTTATTCATCTTTTTTTCTAGATTGTCTTTCTTTAATTCTAGCTTTATATGACTCAATTTTGGTAAAATATTTTAGTTTTTTTTTTTGATTTAGAGTTACAATTTTGATTTTGTGTTTACAAATTTTGAGATTATGTTACGTTCTGGTAAAACCCTTTAATTTAATTGATCGAAATCTTGTTGTAAATACAAAATACAAATCTTGTTTACTGATCGAACTCTTGTTGTAAAACCATTTCGTTTATTGATCGAAATCTTGATAGATAGATAATATTATGGATAGATAATAGTATTGTATTTTGTTGACTTATTCATTTGTATTTACAAATGAGCGATGATTATTCATTTGTATTTGTATTTACAAACTATGTCTTTAGTATTTGACTAACGATTGGATAGATAATAGTATTGTATTTTGTTGACTTATTCATTTGTATTTTGTATTTACTTGTCTAAATGACTGATGATTAATTTCATTTTGTTTTTAGATGGATTCCTCAATCTCTCCACCACAAGAGAGATTGAATACAACTGATCAGTCTGAAATATCATATAATGGGTCTGAAGGGAAACATAAAGAAACTGATGGGGGAAGTGGATCAACGTCTCAGCCACGTAAAGTGAAGAGAACACTACCAACAAGGTCATCTGTTTGGACATATTTCACAAGATGTAAAGACAACATAGACAAGTGCATCTGTAATTACTGTCAGAGGGAATTCACGTGTCCAACTAAGTTTGGTACATCAAACCTACAGAAACATCTAGCTGTTTGTAAGCAGTACAAGGCGTGGATAGATTCTCAAACAGAAAGTCAACCAGTTAACAACAGAGACGGAAATCTCAAAATATCTAAAGTGTCAGAATCTATATTTAGAGAAGCAACGAATGAGATGATTGTAATGGGTGGGTTGCCGTTTTCCTTTGTAGAGTCCGCAGCATGGAGACATTTCTGCAAGAAGGTGAAGTAGCATTTCATTTTAGTAATGTACATTTTATTTTCATCATTTCATTTCGTTTTATCATGTATACTGACTGTATGTGTTTTTGATTTTAAGATGAATTTGTATAGACCTCACTCAAGGCGGACTGCAACAAGAAACATTATTGAATAGTTGTACAACAAAAGAAATACTGCTCCAAAAAAGTTGTTTGCATCCAACAAGCAAAGAGTATCCCTCACGACTGATATTTGGACATGTCAATCAACTGGTATTTGCTTGTTTCTTTTATCGACTTATAAAGTATAAAATGATTAATTAACTGTTTTTTACAGGTGAATCCTACATGGTTGTCACAGCCCACTACATTGATCAAAGTTGGAATTAGATACAAAGAGATAGATGAGTGAGATAGAAGAAAGTGAAACACGAGATAAGTTAGAATTATATCTGAAAGAGGGTGTTGAGAGTCCTAATTTGATAGTTTGGATGGAATTTGATATACTATCATGGTGGAGATTTAACAAAGCCGAATTTCCTATATTAGCTGAGATTGCACAAGATGTCCTTGCTATGCAAGAGTCATTTATGGCTTCGGAAAGTGCTTTTAGTACAAGTGGTCGGCTTATTTCACCAAGTAGAAACTGTCTTACCAATTTTATGGTGGAGGTTTTGATGTGCTCAGACAAGAAAATAGGTGTGAAAAAAGTGCTTACAAATGCACAAATTTTTTATGAGATTGAAGAAGCAGACAATCTTGAGAAATGTCAAATGCTTACAACCTTTTAATTGATTTGTAACGTAAATACACAAGTTCTTTGATTTGTTTTCTTTGAATTAATAGTTATGTTTATTTGGTTGCAGAGTTTGAGAATCTATGTTCACTTATGGACTAAGACTCTTATGGTGGAATCCACTATGTGTGATACAAGGTACAATTACTAGATTCATCTTTGTCTTATCATCTATGTTTCTTGTTATCATCTATGTTTCTTGTTATTTTGCAGATATTGTCGAGTAGCTCTTGACCATATTTGTTATCATCTCTGTTTCTTATCATCTATGTTTCTCTCTGACTATTGACCATATGTGGTTGTTTCTTATATTAAACTCGTACATCTTTCTATAATGAATTTCGGTAAATGTTGCTTTTATGTTAAAACTTTTTGTCTTTGTTTATGTTAAGATTAAAGTGTTATAATTCTATGGTTTAACTGATAAAATAGTCACAATAACAAGTTAATTCTCTTCAAATATGAAGGTTTGGTTTCGAATACCTGAACCGGATCTGAAACAAAGATGAAATTCTTATATGTTTGGATATATTTTGAGTTTTAGAAAAAATACAAAAAATCTGGCCCAAACCTGATATAGACCGAACTGAACTTGACCCAGTTTTATAAAATATTCGAATGGATTTTAAATTAATAACTCGAATAACCCGAAATCCAAAATATCCGACCCGAACCCAATCGGATACCCGAATGCCCAAAACTAGTGAAAAAAATATAATTTAAAAATAATATTAGGGGATTTATTAAACATGGTTTATAAGAAGTTTTAATGATTGTAACAACTATAGAATCTTGTGAACTCTTGTAGATTAAAAAATCTTGTAGACTTTTTTCACAAATTTTTATCAAAAATTTAAGCATACTCTCACATA
Source organism: Lepidium aucheri (assembly GCA_900406435.1). NCBI lineage: Eukaryota > Viridiplantae > Streptophyta > Magnoliopsida > Brassicales > Brassicaceae > Lepidium > Lepidium aucheri. The sequence continues at coordinate 11,336 of OVBA01008421.1, forward strand.
CTATCAAATTCTTTCGGAATATATTGTCTAGAATCTTTCTTTCGGAATATATTGTCTAGAATCTTTCTAATATAATAATTTATGTCGGTTTTTTATATATTTGATATTGACTTTAATATCTTTTGAATGAAATTTATTTTTCTCATTCTTGGATTTTAAATACGTATTATCACTGAAAATTTGATTTACATTATCTCTTTTAGCAGCTAATCAGTCAATACCCTATGTTCTTATTTCACACAATCCAGGAACTTCGGATATCTATCTTTAATTATATTTTTAATTTTGTTTTTATTTTACTTAATTTTTTTCCCACAAAATAAAACTTATAAATCTCAAGGTAACACCTAAGATTTTGAAAGAATCTTTATATGAACAAAAAATTTGGAAACAACAAACCAATAACATTAAACTTTAAATTATTTATAAAACAGTTTAAGTCCATTTTCTTTACTTGAATAACGTCAATTTTAATGATTGTAAACAAATATCCAATAACACATAACTTTAATATAGTTTTCAAAAGTAGAGATTGAATAATTATAAAGTTTTCAAGATTTACAACTCTTTTAACCCCTTAGTTTGGTTCTATTTATACGAAATCAAAGGCCCAACACCAACAACATCAAAGCACCTGAACGACTTCAACAACCTCCATAACCAGAATTCTGATCAGCAATAATGGCCAAAACGTCTTTGGACTCTTTTAAGAGCTCACTGTTCTTCATCTTTTTCTCTCTTACTCGCCACAGATGGGGTTTCATTCAGCAGCCTCTCAATGCCTCCACCAGCAGTTGGATCTATCATCTCTGCAACATTCTCTTTCTGAAATTTATTGGTGACGAGATCTTTCACAGAGAATTGAAGATATAGTGCAAGATTTTACACCATCCTTTGCAAAACATTTGGCCAATAAGATGATATCCTCATCGTCATATTGAATGCTTGTTAAAGCAAATGAGCATGATACTTGTGTAGATGGGAAATCTTCACATCACCAAATCCATTCAAAGAGAAAAATTCAGGCTTTTCCTCGTCGTTTAGAACAGCATGTATGAAGCCTTGTTGTCCACCTGTCTTCTGAGTCCAAGATGTCATGTAATCAGGATTACATGTGTAGTCCGTAATCAAGTAAAATGTATTTGCTCACTTTAGAATATAAGAACTTCTTTTCTTATTGATTTAGGAAACTCTCTCA
>OVBA01008422.1:0-12533 GCA_900406435.1 Lepidium aucheri
GCAGAGGCAGTTTTTTCACCTGGATACTTTCCCGAAATACATATGTAAATGCACCGAGCCGAGCTCAAAATCTTATAATAAATAAAATTCTGCCCTCGTTATTCTGCAGTCAACAATTTTCATAAGATCCTTAAAATCCCTAATCAAAAGACCGAACCGAAGAGAAGTACAAACAATTGGCGCTCAAGAGAGGGTACTAAGGATTCATAGGAAAAATGACCGAGCAGAATACCACCGACCAGAGAACCGAGTCACCGACGCCATTACGAGCAGTTGACTTCCCACACTTAACTGACGTCGAAATAGAGCTTGACGCTAATAACAAGGAGTCATTGAGCTCAGAGAAAGTACAAAGCATAGCAGATTCGCTCTTCACACTGATAGAACGAATGGAAAAGGCTACCGACCGATCGGAGAAAACTTCCAAAATGGTGAATCAACTCCGAGCCAAACTTAGTAGGGACGTGGTGACCACGAGACAACCTCAAGGACAGACGATGAACTCATCTCCACCTCGTCTACAGCAACAACTGTTTGAGAGTCCATCCGAACCTCGTCCAATCCGGAGCGAAATTGCCGCGTCGGAATCCCCAGCTGTCCCAGTCGAGCCCACCGACCCAAGGGACGTGGAGATACGGGCCCTAAGGGCCGAGGTGAGTAACATGATGGCACAGATGCGCCACTCTCAAAGTTTGGCCCCTGAAATAGCACGAGTGTTGGTTGAAACGCAGAGTACCCCTTTCACGAAGCAGTTAGTCAACACACCGTTCAGGCCGGACGTGAAGGTCAAATGCCCAACATTTGACGGGAAGTCTGACCCGAGAAAGTTCCTCAAAGCCTTTAATCTGGCGATGGGAAGGACAAGGTTCCCCCCAAAGAGAAAGATGCCGGTTACTGTCAACTTTTTGTTGAAAATTTAACCGAGGACGCAATGGAATGGTTTTACAAGCTGGACCAACATTCGATAAACAGTTTCCAACAACTCGCCGAAGCATTCCTAAGACACCACTCGGTATACATTCAACGAAGCGCCTCGACAGCAGACTTACAAGCTGTGATGCAGGGGCCCAGAGAATCACTCCGATCATTTCTTGGAAGATTCAGAGAAGTGGCATCCAGATTCTAACGTCTAGGAGTGCCATTTGGTATAGCGTCTTCTTAAAAATTAAGTCCACTGAACTTTGGGTATCGATGAGTATCCCAGATACATCATAGTCTATAACTCGGAGTTTTATGACTAATGGGTCATTATGCGGGAAGCATATCCCTTCAAGATCTTTCGTGGTGAAAACTATCTCAGAGTCCACTAACCTCAAATTTTCTGTTTGAGCGCAGGTTTAAGGTTGATCGCAGCTATTACTTTTTGTTCATACTTCTTGCTCGACCTTATGGTATTGTCACAAGACTGCATACCTCCCATGATGACAGCCACGTCTATTCTCAGAGATCCCGACTTAGAAATTTTCACTTTGTTCCTTGCGCGTTTTAGTTTTTTTGTTACGGCACTGAGTTGTCACTTTATTGATTTCTTCACGCAACTCTATCTAATTTTGCTTTTACATCCTGAATTTCTTAGTTTTTTCTTCGGAAACACTCAGTTTTCCTTTGCTAAATTTTTGGCGAGTAGTTCCTACAGTTGTTTGCATTTTGAAGTTGAATGGCCAGCTCGATTATGGAATGCACAATACTCATTTTAATTATAAGTATTGTTCCATGGTTTTACCTAATTGGGCCATCAGCTTCACTGACTTGAAAATTCGTAGTTGTGCTTGTTCTTCCTTTATTGTTATGTTGTTGCGGCTCCTGATATTCTTCATTTGACTCTTTTGTTCCAAAGTCTCGTGGAGCATTTTGAGTTTTTGAGAGGATCTGCTTTTCCTCGATGTACTCAGCATGCCTTGCAACTCTGCATAGGGCATTCAAGACTGTATTTGGCCAATTTCCAAATAGGTTCCTTCGTAGGGCCTCATCGCTAACCATCCTAGTTCTCAAAGCTTTGATTGCCATGCCATGGCTGACTTTGGCTTTAGTTATTATTCTCTAAAATAATCCGAGATACAATTTTAGAGGTTCATCGAATCCTTGTCTTTAGGATTGTAGTTCCATAGTTGAAGTGTCTTTGTTGACGAATATTGTGTATTGTTTCATGAACAACTCGTCTAAATGATTGAAGTCCTCAATCGATCCACTCGGCAACTTTGTGAACCACGCTAGTGCGTCTTCAGTCAAATTTTCAGTGAAAAGTTGACAGTATGATGCGTCCTCCTTGTCTGGATGATAACTCGTTCCACCCATATCACATTGTACACACTCATAAACTCCAACGAGTTTATGTCCTATCATACAAAGACAAGGCAATCTCGGTCCATGATTCACTAAGATCTTTCCCAATCTCAGAGAGAGTGGAGAATTGCGAGCTTGGGATAAGATTCGCTCAATCTTTGGTGTTGAGCTGGTCGCCTGATGGAACTGAGACCTCATCCCTTCCATCATTATGAAGATAGTAGAGGCGTCTAGCACTGTCGGTGTCTGTTGTCTGGGAACTTATTGCATAGGAGTCGATCTTTGTCCAAGGAAGTTGGTTGGTTGTGTACTCGGCGTGCTTCCAAACAAGTTCCTTTGTACACAAGCGAGTATTTCCTAGTTTGGTGTTTCTTTGATATGCTGCTTCCTGCAGTGCTAGCAAGTTTTGCACCATAATCTCGAGCAATGGCGGCTTTTCTGGTGGTCCAAGGAGTTTAGTAAGTTCTTGAGATCCTTCTCGGATATCTTCTTGCATCTGAACATAGTTTAGAGTTGATTCGAGAGATGGGTCTGTTTGTTCTTGAAGCGGATCAAGAATTATTGGTTTGGGGGAATGATCCATAATGTCGTCTCCTGACATCATTGTGATTGGCGATCTTCTTATTTATTTTACGTAAAGAAATCCTTCGATGTCTTCCCCATAGTGGAGCCAACTGTTCAAGCTGGATTTAGCTTAAAATGTTCTAAATCCGACTCTGAAATTAAAGAGGATTAAAGGGAAAGGATTCTGATCAATTTGAAGAACAAGGAGATTTCTCAAAGTAAAGATACCGAATTTAGATGTTATTGCTTAAACTTGGATGCCAAAAAGTTGATCCCTTTTTCAGAGATCTTCGCCCATATTTATAAAGTATAGAGGTGATTTCAACTTATTTGAAACAGGAAATATTACATTTCTATTTAGATTCGATCTCATCTAAAGATCTTTACCAAATATTCAAAAAATTTCCTTATTTGGAATAGGAAAATTTCTATTTCTCTTTTGATGAAGTCTCGCCCAAGTTCTCGCCATTTTGATGAGTTGTCGGGAAAATATTCATCTGAGATGATAACGAACACGCGAGAGGGATTCTTTATCGAATTTCCAAGTTTGGGACTTAGGAGATTTAATTCGTTAATTGATTTCGTGGACAAAAGAAGGTTCTTGGATCTACCTCTAATAATAACCAAATATAAAAGTTAATGAACAACGCAGGTGGCCTTTAGTCTAGTGGCGGGTGGTAAGTCCATTAAAGGCAGGCGCACTTGCACATCCAGGAATCGAGTCCTAGCGCCTGCATTATGTAAGAACTTGGCTAACGGGCCAGTCATTTGTGCCCCAATATTAACAATAAAAAAGTTTAATAAACAACTATATAATAAAAGAAAAAAATATACAAAAAGGGAATTACAATTAGAAAAAAATGGGAAGTTACAATGAAGACACAATAATAGAAAATATATTTTCATATATGTAAAGTTACAATGAAAAAGCATAACCATAAAAAAATTATCTTTTCAAATATAAATACAACAAATAAGAAGTTGTAATTTTAAAAATTAAACCAACTAAATAAAACATAAAATTTTATAAATGAGAAGTTACTATGAAAAGATCAAAATAAGACATCTTAGTTTTATATTGGTATTTCAATAGTTTTTAAAATGATGGATTTTATAAAATATATAAGGATATCCAAAACAAAACACAATTATTAAATCTATAAAACCAGTTACACAAAAATAAAAACAACAACAGTTCATTTTTCCAAATAATGGTAGTTTTAGTAAATGATGGTTTATTAAATTAAGTATTTCTTATATAAGAAAAAAAATCAATACTAATAATCAGGATATTAAAGGGTATATATACACTAACGCGGAAACTCTAAAAGAATCGGCACTTCGAGTTGTAAGGATAATCCTTGATCTTAAAATAATTCGAGTAACCCCCACCTTAGGTATATTAAACCTAAGATTGTTGCTATTTTTCAACTCTTCTTCAATCAAACAAGGTGGTGGAACCATGAAATGTAGATTAGAGCAGCCCCTACCTTTGGTATATTAAATTGAAGATTGTTGCTGTTTCAACTCTTCTCTTCACGCCAATGGCAAGGAATGACAACACAAGTATGATGGAAAATACTTGATAAACCGATTTGACCACTCTGAATATGACACACCAAGACTGCTCAAAAAGTTCAAAAGGAATAAAAAGAGAATCACTCTCAAATATATTGATAAAGGTTGATTATCTCTCAAAAGAGAATTACAAGAGTTCATAAAGAGAACAAAATGAGTATTCGGAAACTAGAGCATTAATTGTCTCGAAAATGAGAGAAGACTACGTAGTAAATGAAGAGCATTTCTCATCTTTGACTGAAAATGACTCTTGAATTTCTTCGGTCTTGAAGTTGTCTTTTAGTCTCCCAAAATCCGTCTTTATAAGCTGGCGTCTAAAACTTTAGTCTCCCAAAATTTGTCTTTATAAGCTGGCTTCTAAAACCTATCAAAAGGCTCCCTATGGACTTGTTAAAGGCTCAAAACGGGCGGGACTTGATGAGTATTAATCCCAACGAATTTTTCTTGGTGTTCCTTGTCCAAAAGGCTTTGAATCAATCCACAAAGACTTTCTTGAAGTTCTTTAGCCTGTGATCTTGTAATGGGACCAGTTGGAATCTCCAAAGCTTGTTGACACTCCTTTGGACTGAGCTTGGCTTTTACTTGTGGTTGCTTGATCGTCCTTTGTATTTGGTCCTTGTTCATGATTAAATCATCCCCTTCCTCTTGAAAAGGATTTGACCTCAAATCGATTTCATCTGCATCAAAAGGAGTCAAGTCAGCAATGTTGAAGCTAGAACTAATTTTGTACTCACTTGGTTAGTCGATCTTGTAGGTGTTTTCATTGATCTTATCCAAGACTCGAAATGGTCCAATGGCTCTTGGCATCAATTTAGACTTTCTTTGAGCTGGGAATCTCCCATTTCTCATGTGAACCCACACTAAGTCTCCTGGTGAAAAACTATTTCACACCTTCCTTTGTTAGCTTGCTTTTGATATTTCTTGATCTTTTGCTCAATGTTAAGCTTTTATCTTTTCATGAAGCTGCTTGACTATGTCGGCTTTGTTCTTCTCATCTAAGTTCACACGCTCATTGATAGGTAAAGGTGACAAATCCATTGGAGTTAAAGGATTGAAACCATACACAGTCTTGCACAAACCTGTTCCACATCTCGTTTCATATGCGGCCAGTGGAAATTTTCTCTCAAGACAGCCATGGTTTTGGCGACTCCAAAATGTCCCATAAGGCCTCCTCCGTGTGATTCCCTGACCAAAAGTTCTCTCAAAGAACAATTAGGAATGCACAATTTATTTTCATAGAATAGAAAACCCTTATGAAGATAGAATTTTCCATATGCATGCTTCTCACAAGACCTAAACACATCTTGAAAGTCAAGGTCAGATTCATAAAGCTCTTTTATGTGTTCAAAACCAAGAACCTTAGCATCAAGAGTAGAAAGTAGCGCATATCTTCTTCACAATGCATCAGCCACAACATTTTCCTTCACTTGTTTATACCGTATGACATATAGAAATGTCTCAATGAATTCCATCCAACGAGCATGGCATTTGTTTAGCTTTTGTTGGCCCTTCAAGTGCTTCAAAGAGTCATGATCCGTATGGATTATGAAATCCTTTGGCCAAAGATAATGCTGCCATGTTTGCAAAGCTTGGACTAAGGCATATAGCTCTTTGTCATAAGTCAGATAGTTCAGAGTTGCTCCTCCAAGTTTCTCACTAAAGTAAGCGATTAGCTTCTTTTCTAGCATAAGCACAACTTCAACAAAAATTTTAATAAAAACGGGTAATGATAAGAGTGGTGCATTAGTGAGTTTCTCTTTGAGTTGTTGGAATGCGTTCTCTTGAGCTTCTCCCCATTTGAATCAAACATCTTTCTTGATTACTTCTGTAAGTGGAGCAGCAATGATGCTGAAATCATGAATAAATCGTCTATAGAACCCCGAAAGGCCATGGAAACTTTGAACTTCTCCCACGGTTTTAGGACTTGGCCATTCTCTGATTGCTCTCACTTTCTCTTCATCCACTTGAATACCCTGTGCACTCACAACAAAGCCTAGAAACACAAGGTTATCTGAACAAAAGGTACATTTCTTCAAGTTAGCATACAGCTTTTCCTTTCTTAGTACACCTAAAACAGATTTCAAGTGTTCAATGTGTTCTTCCAAGCTTTTGCTATAAATCAGAATGTCATCAAAGTAGACAACCACAAACAAACCAATGAAAGGTCGCAAAACATGATTCATTAACCTCATGAACGTACTTGGGGCGTTAGTTAATCCAAAAGGCATGACTAACCATTCATGAAGACCATGTTTTGTTTTAAAAGTAGTTTTCCATTCATCACCCTCTTTCATTCGAATTTGGTGATACCCACTTCTAAGATAAATTTTAGTAAAGACACAAGAACCATGCAGCTCATTTAGCATATCATCTAAACAAGGGATCTGGTGTCTATACTTTACCGTGATGTTGTTGATGGATCTACAATCAACACACATGCGCCAAGTTACATCCTTCTTAGAAACTAACAAGACTGGCACGGCCCATGGACTTATGCTCTCACGGATATATCCTTTTTCCATCAGCTCACTTACTTGCCTTTGCAACTCCTTGTTCTCTTCGGGATTGGTTCTATAAGCTGGCCGGTTTGGAATGGATGCTCTGGGTACAAAATCTATTTGGTGTTCAATCCCACGGATTGGAGGTAAACCACGACGGTTCTCATCCGGAAATACATCTTTGAATTCCTGCAACAAAGAAGAGACACCAAGAGGTAGATCGGAGTTAAGGTTAGTAGAAGTTTTAACTGACTCTTTGTACATAAGTACAAACATAGGTTGACATAAAACCAAAGCTCTCTTTATCTCACTCGATCTCACAAAGAAATTTTAATGTTTTTTCTCTTTTCTCTCTTTGTGTGTTTCACTCTTTGGCTCACCCTTTTTCTGTTCACTCACTTTCGGTGTTTCTCTCTCAAGTTTACTCTCTTTTTGGTGTTTTGTGTTTGAATCACTCAAATCTCTCTGCTCATGTTGCTTTAGAAGCAAATAATCTTGGTAGATCTCATTAGGAGTCATCGGAACAAGTGTAATAGTTTTCCCTTTATAACCAAACGAATGCTTGTTGGAGAAACCATCATGTAAAACTTTACTATCATATTGCCAAGGTCTCCCAAGAAGTATATGTCCAGCTTCCATTAGAACAATATCACACAACACCTCATCTTTATACTTCCCAAGGCTAAACGGAACCACAACTTGTTTGGATAATTTGAGTTCCCCAAACGCACTCAACCATTGTAGCTTGTACGGTTTTGGATGTCTTCGTGTAGTTAGTCCTTACTTTTCCACAAGAGTAGTGCTTGCCACATTCGTGCAACTTCCTCCATCAATTATAAGGATACACACCTTGTCCAAAACAAGACATCGTGTGTGGAACAAATTCTCACGCTGCACATTCTCCTCAATATTGCTTTGCACTCTTAACGACCTTCTAGCTACTAAAAGGTCACCTCTGGCTGCGGACACTTCAAGCTCATTTTGAGAAGATGGAGAATTTGAAACCTCTTCTTCTTCAGTTTCATACTCTCTGTTTGTTTTAAGTATTATAGCCCTCTTGTTCAAGCATTCATTTGCATAATGTCCCCTGCCATGACACTTAAAACATTGTACATCACGGTTCCTTGTAGATGAGGATTCAGCTTTACCTTTGATTCTTGCCGGATAGGATTTGGCTTTGACTCAAACTTAGGTTTCTGAACAGCTTTGTTTTCACGAGAGTAGATAGGACGTTGAGCATTAGAACTTGAACCAAAAGTTTGTCGAGTATTACCCTTCCTCTTGAGCTGCTGCTCAACCAAGATAGCTTTATGCAACATATCTTCCAACTCCACATAGTGTTGTATTTCTACTCGATCTTGGATCTCACGATTCAAACCACTAAGAAATCTGGCCATGGTAGCCTCACGATACTCATCAATACTGGCTCTCATCATAAGAATTTCCATCTCTTAGAAATAATCCTCCACACTACGGTTCCCTTGCACCAATATCCTAAGTTTTTGATGTAGCTCTCAGTGGTAGTAACTTGAACAAACCATCGTCTCATAGACGCTTTCATATCTTCCCAAGTATCAATGGGTCTTTCTCCGTGTCTTCTCCTGCTTGTCACCACTTGATCCCACCAATTAATAGCATAATCATAAAATTCAGTGGCTGCAACTCGTACCTTTTGAGCTCCGAATAGTTTTGACAATCAAAAACAAGTTTGACCTTTTTCTCCCACTCAAGATAAGCTTTTGGTACATTTTTTCCTTGGAAAGGTAGAATTTTCATCTTAAGTCCTCTAATATTATCATCAGCCTGACCTCTTGCTTCCATAGCACGTCTAGGTCTTCTTCGACTAGAGTTAGATGAGTTTCCCCTTTGACCATAGTAGTCAAATTCTTCTCCTCGTCCTTTAGCTCGTGGTGGATCTCTTTGTGCGTTAGGCAGCTGAGGTTGTTGCCTAAGTGTTACTTCATTTTGGATTTGATACAAACGCTCATGGACTGCCTCCATCTCAATCCTCAACAACCGAGTCATCTCTCCCAACAACGCTTGTATTTGGAGATTTGGAACTCCTTAGAGATTTGGAATTCATTGTGATGGAATTAGACCGATAACCCTTTTAACAAATGAGAAGTTAAACCAACTCAACAAAAGATTAACAATTTATAAAAGAAAAGTTACTATAAAAAAACAATAAAAGAAAACATCTTAGTTTTGTACTCGTATTTCTATAATTTTAAAATCATGGATTTAAAGATAGATATAAGGATTTAAAGAAAAACACAATTGTAGAATCTAATTGTTGAAAAAATTTAAGGATTATAATACCATTTTAAAATCATTTATTTGAGGATAGGCACTTTTGACTTGTCCATTGAATATAAAAAATATAGTAGATAGCCATATTGCTTGAGGATTATTCATCATATTGCGATCTTGAAGGAATGCTAATGTAACATCCAAATTTTGTTGAACACAGCCTATATAAACTCTTTTGAAATAATAAACGTTAAGGTTTTTATATATAATTGATAAGTAAAAATATTACAATAATCAGATTTAGTTTTCAAAAATAAAATATTTGGAAATTTCATTATATTCCTATATTTATTTTTTAATTATTTTATGTGTTGATATCATCACCCCAAATATCTTTGGTTATATTGATAATTATAGCTATTTCCCTTTTTTGTCAAAAGTAACATTTGGATCGACAATGGTCCAATCCGTATCCTAAGTTCTCCAACTGGAGTTAGGTGGGATTCGAACTCAAATCTAGTGCCTAGCTAAATCAGGGGCAAGACAATTGGGCCACCTGTTTCCGGGCGTTATTTTCCTACTTTTAAAATAATGAAATTTATAATAAAAAAATCAAAATGATAGAATAACAACACTCAACAAACTATAGTTCATGATTCATCAAAACTAAAAGGATAGAATAACGACATTTAGTAAAACACAATTCTATATTCAACGAAACCAATTGTGAAAATAGATTTCAAACTGGATATAAATAGATTCCATAAACTGGAATGAAAGTCAAATATACGGCTTTCTCTTTCATTTTTGAAGAGAAACTAGATCTGCTTTTGCCGTAAGCCTTCGTTTGAGATCTGACTGCACCGACCGCCGTTTACCACTCTTCTCTTTGTTTCGAGGACCTGTGTAACATGTTCGGGTTAGGGTTTGGCTTTGTTAATATCTGGTTAGATCCGTTCATGTTTCGTTGGTGCCTCATCTATCATGGTGGTCATTCATGGGTCTTCTACTCTTGCCATCATGTCTACGGTATTCATTCCTTTCTTTTTAAAAATTTTGATGCTGTTTTTAGTCTGGCCAGTTGGGTTTCTATGTTGATTTAGTTTCCTGGGTTAGTTCACTCTAGCTTTTTAGTTGGTTTTTCCTCTAGCTTTAGAATTCTTGTTTATGGTCTGATAAAGCTTAAGACTGGAATATCTTTTCCCATAGTATATCATGTAGTTTGGTCTCGTAGATTGAATGAAACGTTGCAGTGATGTAATTTCCCTCTTTTGAATGAGGTATTCGTAGCTAGCTCAGCTTAAAAATTCATTGACATAGGCAAATTCAAGATCGCGACTCATCATCTTCAGAGAAGCCAGACTGTAGTTTCAAGTCTCGTCTTTAGTTTTGAAGTTCGCCTTCGAGAATGTTATGCGGAAAACTCCTAAAGTGATCTTTGCTCGGCTTGTTTCATCGTTGGTTTTGGTTTTATCTTTAGATTGGCTTCATCTCAACCTTGTTATTATGTAGGATTGGTTGCCTCCATTATTCTCTTTATGGTCTATTGTTGTCGGATCTTTGTAATCACACCAATTCAATATAATCTACTTTTAGATGAAAAAATAGTAGTTAGATTTGAGCAAAAAATAGATTCCAAAGAATGCGATTGAAAAAATGTTAGGTAAAGTACAACCATATATTACATCTATATAATGAAAAGGCACAATAGAAGTTGCAAATGAATAGTCATAACTGTATAAAATAAAACCATACATGACATTACTATTACTATTATATAGATTTTTAGAAAATACATAATTAGAAAAATCTAATATTCTTATATCTTACACCTATATCTCATCTTAAAAGGTATTTTCATAACCACTTTATCTTATTTTTCTTTTTCTTTTGCCAAAAATTGGACTTAAAAAAATCAGTTTACAAATAAATAGTCATAACTGTATAAAATAAAATCATACATAATCATTACTATTACTATTATATAGATTTTCAGAAAATACATAATCAGAAAAATCTAATATGCTTATATCTTACACCTATATCTCATCTTAATAGGTATTTTTCATAACCACTTCATCTTAATTTTCTTTTCTTTTTTGCCGACAATTGGACCTAAAAAATTAATTTTCAAATCAAATTCTGATATTTAGTATGTAAAATTACGCGACAAAATAAATTTTTTGTTTTTTAAATATATGCTTTATTTAGCCAAGCTGGCCCGCCTGTCGTTAAATATGAGACTAGTATGTCCTTTCTTGTGACACCGTGAGCAATCCTTCCTGCAACTTTGTTTGCTCAAGCTCATAATATTTTTATTTCAAAAACCCGAAATCTCTGACATGGTTTCCTTAACCGCTCCAAATATGTCATATATTTTGGCCAATCCCACATGTTCTTAACAACCTGGACCACAAATTTAAAGTGATCTTAAGAACAATGTTTTGTGTAAACTCTCTTATTATTGCTTAGAAACTTCTCAAAACTAAACAAAAATCAAGTTTGAATTGCTCTCAACTCATGAAATCACAAACTTGATTTCTATGAGTATTTATAGAGAACTTGCTCCATTAAATTCTCTAAAACCCTAATCTTATCCTAATAGATTCATCCTTATCCTAATCTAACTAGGAATTTCTTTGAGCATATCTTATCTCTAAACTTCCTTTTTTAGAGATATCTTCCTTGACCTTATCTTATACCTAAATTTCCTTTTTTAGAGATGTCTTAAGCTCCAAACTATTGAAGCTTATCCAATATTCTCCCTTCTAAGCTTCAAGTCTTCCTTTGAAAAATCTTGAACTCCGATCAGACTTCTCATTTCTTTGAACTTGATCCTAGCAAAGGCTTTTGTTAGAATGTCGGCTCTTTGTTCTTCACTCCGAACATGCTTAATCTCGATTTAGTTGTTTTGTATACACTCTCACATAAAGTGATACCTCTTGTGAATGTGCTTTGATCTTCCATGAAAAACAGGATTTTTCGTGAGCTCTATAGCTGATCTATTGTCGATGTTAATTTCTGTTTTTATGCTCTCCTTTCTCGTGATCTCTCCCATCAAATCTTGTAACCAAATAGCTTGTTTCGATGCTTCTGTTTCTGCCATAAATTCTGCCTCAAATGATGATAAAGCAATTGTGTTCTGTTTTTGAAAGCACCATGTTATCGGTGTTTCTCCTAAGTAAAATATATGCCCGGTTGTGCTTCTTCCATCCTCATTGTCTCATTGTGGCTGCTGTCACTATAACCAACAAGTCTCATCTAAACTCCTTTCTTAAACTTCAGGCCATAACCGATTGTTCCTTTAACATATCTCAAAATTTGTTTCAAAGCTTTGCCATGTGATTCTCTTGGTTTTTG
>OVBA01008423.1:0-12531 GCA_900406435.1 Lepidium aucheri
TGAAGTCTCCACCGAAGGAGACTTCAGTTGAAGTCTCCATGAAACCCTAAATCCTAAACCATAACCCTAAACCCTAAACCCTAAACTCTAAACTCTAAACCCTTAATCGTAAATTTTAACTCTATTTATTATACTATTTAAAAATTGCATGTATGCACAATCATATNTGCAAATCCCACATAATTACCATCTATTACCATGAAACCCTAAACCCTAAACCATGACATAGTTTGTTTATGGACTTTGGTTTAATCTTGTAGATCTTATTTGACCATGTTTTATGCAATATTTTAATTATAATACTTAATGTATGTTTATTATTATATTTTGTAATCAAAATTATAAGCATATTAAAATGATTAGTATTTTAATTATAATTATATTTGCATAATTAATGCGGAGACTTCAAGTGAAATCTCCCGATTTGAATGAGGAGACTTTACGTGAAGTCTCCAAACTCGCCGATGGGTATTAAGGTAATTCTGTTATCAGTTTTTTTGTTTAGTCATTAAGGGTAAAACAATAATTTCTCTATCATTGTGGGTTAGTTTTGGAGATCAAAACAAAAGGGGTCTATTTTTGCATTCAAATTGGTTTGGTGAGTCATTTTTGATAATTTCCTTTTATTAATGAAAAACTTAAAGCTAATTATATAGTAACATGTGTTAAAAAGAGAGTCTCTCAAATGTGTGTCATAGTCTCTCAAATGAGAGACTCTTGCATGAGTATCACAAAAAATTTAATAATATTTTATTATTTTATAATATTTTAATATTTTGATACCCATTGAGAAATCCTCAATAGAGATGCTCTTAGAACACTCATAACGGTGATACTATGCTTATAAGCCGCTTCCATTTTTGACCAATCAATCAATTACTTTTATCTTGAGACATTTCATCCGTCTCCTTCTATAGAGACGAATCAAGCAATTTATATTTTTTTTCATTAAATCATTTGTGGCATACCTCTCAAAATATTTCCCTTAAAAACACCAAATAATAAACAGTGCCAATCACTACAAGAAAAATGACCTTTAGTAGTACATCGAAAATACGGCTAAAGATCTATCGTAGCATTTTCATGAACGATGTGACAGCTACAACTACCGTAGATTCCTCCCCTTTTGTAGATTCGTAGCATTTTCATGAACGATATGACTACAGCTACCGTAGATTCCTCCCCTTTTGTAGATTCACTGGACTACCTTTTGTTAGTAATTCTCCAACCCAGATTTTTCTGGTTAAAACAAGGTTCTTAGGGTCTTCCGACGAACGTCTCCATGACGCGAGTTCACAAAGTAGAGGAACCAGTCATTTAGAGAGATCAATAAATCCAGTTTTCTACTTTCTACAGAGAAATCAAGATTTTTGTCCTCCCTTGAATGTTTGCCCTTAGTTAGACATGGACCATTTTCTATTTTTTCATTCATCATACTTTCATTTCCGTGGCCTAATTTACTTTACCGTTGACATGGACGATATTTTTAATACGTGGACCAATTGTTTTGCATTTGCTAATTTGATGTTTTTATTCAGACTGTTTGATATCGTTGTGTGAGCATATGCTTCTTTTATAAGTCCATGTCCTTGTCGTCTTATGTTTTTTTTCTCTGCATGTTACTTGTTTTATAAGTGCCTTCTTGCTTATGTGTGTCGGACTCATCTCCTAATTACAATTTCTTTCCTGTTGTTTTAGATGGTTCTCTCCAAAAAACTTGATGCTCTTGGACATTGTAATTCCGACCTACTACCTCCGTGCTCTTTGCCACTGATATATACCCATTTGATGGTTGTATCAATTCATATTCCAAACCTCAATATTTGCTAGATATCGCTGAAGCATTACAACGGTCTTGTGAGCTTGACTACTTGAAGAATTCCTGTTTTGATTCACTGTTCAATCTGCCTATCCGTAGATTTTCACTATCAGGGAAATTGTTTTACAGTATGCTCTGTCGTTCACTTTGTTCGACAAAAAGTACGAGTTGTGGTTTGTTTACGGTGGTCAACCATTTTGATTTTCACTATGCGAATTTGCATTGATTACCGGGCTCAACTGCGATCGATTCCCTCCCGCTGACTACACTCTTTCTCTACAAACTCCTCTGAGCGGCCATGAACCATAAGACTTATACTTTATGGGGCACTTAGCACAAAATTCCTAAAATATTATATAAATATGTAGTCGTCCGACAAAAAAAAGAGTAGTCAATAGTATTACTCTTCTACCCAAATATTGAGGTTGCTGTTTGTAAAATGTCCATCGTGGAAGATCGATACTTAATTATAAATGATGCAACTGAAGTAAAACTCTATAATTTAAGTAAAATTATCATAAAGAAATAACACAATCTTCTCATTTCAAAAAGCTGACATTCTATATAAATAATATAATCTAATCTTTTTTTATTTCATCTGATAACATATAAAAAAGCAAACCACCCGAAAGTGGCTACAACAGACCTTCTGGTACAAAGAGAGGGATCGGAAAAGTATGGGATACAGAGATAGCGTTTAAATATGTGCACACCTACCTCAATCAAACTACCCACCAAACATAAAGGCCAACATAAGAGGCAGGAAACGAAAGATACAAACCCATACCAAGAGAAGATTAAGAAGAGGTAGGTCGTCTCTCATCATCAAAAAGCTGACAAAGCAAAGAGGGGAAGGAAGAAGAAATATAAGATTGTCTTCTATTTTCCCGAGTCATAGATTGAGCAATGAGAAAGGAGCCTCTATTTGCCTCTCTCGATTTTGAAATAAGTTTTACTGATCGAAAAGGTGTCATAGCATGAGTCAAGATCCCTGAAAAGAAAGCTTTTAGCGGGTAATGTTTTGGTCTCACCACCGCTTTTACAAGATCTTCTGAGTCTGAAGCGATGATGATTTTTGGAAGCTTTCAAGAAGACATGCTCTCCATTGCCCACATGATTGACTTGAACATTGCATCAAGAAGGTTGTCAAGTTTAGAAAACGCCCTTCAACTGTGGGTGAAAACCCCTCCATTATGGTCATGAACTACCCAAGATGCCCCTCCCAATTTCTTATTACTGAGCCAAGAACAACATATATTACATTTCAACCAACCTAATGGAGGAGGATGCCATTTGAAATCTTTCTGCAAGCCAACTGTAGTTTGTTCTACCAAAGTAACATCCGGCTTATAGTTTACGTTCCATCAAAGATCTGCTTCTTCTAACGCTTTCTTATTTACTTCATCTACAGAGTAGAATAGTCCTTTGAAAAGAAAGGAATTTATTTTTCCAGATCATCCACAACGTCCATGGAATGGCTTGTCTCACCACCAACGGTATACATGCATTGGATTCACAGAGAAAGAGGTAGTGCAAATTTGAGAATAAGGAACCGGAATCAAATCCTTCTTACGGGTTAGGGATTCCCGACAAAGCAGGTGATTTGTTGTTTTAATGCCCATTCCACATAATGGACATGTTTGATCTACTTTTATGCCTCTCCTCTGTAGGTTCTCAACCACCGGGAGAGCTCCACTCAGAGCTTTCCACAAGAAGTGTCTTATTTTTGAGACCGTCGAAAAGGACCACACTTTCTTCTTGATAGAGTTTACTGAGGATAATGCTTCCGTCTCTCTTATCAAGTCCGCATTATCTGATTTATGGGCAAACCAGTAGCCTGACTTCACATTGTAATCCCCTATTTTTGAGTGTTGCCAAGACCAGAAGTCCTCCATTTAAGTTGCAGGTTTAATCTTGGATATTAGATTAATATCTCTTTGAAAAAAGGTTTATCTAGTAACTCCCTTTTCCAAGAATTGGTTAAAGGATCAATCAAATCTTTTACCATCATAATAAATTTTTTTTTGTTCCAAGGAACCCTCATCACCCCATTTGAAACCCATAAATCTTGCCAGATTAGTTTCTGTTGCCAATCATAATGTGTGCTCTTTTGGCTATCAGTTCTCATCCATGATGGAGGCTTCTCCGTCTAAAGGAGGGAGAGAAACCCGCTTTAGCCTTGGCGAAGTCCTCCTGTTTATAGTAGCGAGACTTTAATAATCTTGCCAAGAGACAATCTGGTTACTGCATCAATTTCCATGCTTGCTTTGCTAAGAGGGCTTGATTGAAGCAAGCCATATCTTTAAATCCTAACCCTCCACTATCTTTTGGTAAGGTTAGTTTCTCCCAGCTTCTTCAATGAATTTTTTGCTTGTTTTCTTCCGAGCTCCACCAAAACTCAGCCATGGTTGAAGTGATCTTTTTACACGTGGCTTTGGGCAATCTAAAGCACCTCATAGCATATACCAGCATTCCCATCGCAAACGATTTCAACAACACTTCCTTCCCTCCTAACGATAAGGCACGGGAAAACCAGTTTGACATCTTGTCTTGCATTCTCTCATAGATAAAAGCAAGCAGTTTTTGTTTGGACCCATTGAAACACTCCGGAAGTCCCAAATATGTACCAGCCCCACCTTTATTGGAAATACCATGCAGATGTTGAATGGATCCTTGTGTTTGGATAGGAATCTTGGCTCCAAAGGATATGGAGGTCTTCTCGACACTTATTTTCTAGCCAAATATCTTCTCATAAACCATAAGAGTGTCCTGGAAGGCTTGAGCTTGAGGTAAGTCAGCCTTCATCATGAAGAGGCTATCGTCGGTGAAAAAAAGATGGTGGATTGCCGGTCCACCCGATGAGAAACTGATCCCTTCAATCAAATTCGATCTTTCTTCACGCCACAGTAAGTGCGATAAGGCTTCAATGCGTAATACAAATAAGAAGGGAAACATAGGGTCCCCTTTCCTTAAACCTCTCTCCGGCTTTACTAATCCAAATGGCTAATCATTAATAAGCACCGAATAGGAAAGAGTTGAAACAGATACCATAATCCACTTAATCCACCTTCTATGAAAACCGAAAGCCACTAGTATTGCTTCCAAGAAACTCTATTCAAACCTGTCAGACCTTTTCGACAGGTTGGATTTAACTGCCATGTACTTCTTAGCTGTAGGAGCATGACTTCTCAAGCTGTGAATTACCTCATGAGCTACCAATATGTTATCTGTATAACTTTGTCCAAGACAAAAGCAGACTTAGATGGAGATACAATGTGAAGCAGAAGTGGTTGAAGTCTTGTTGCTAACACCTTTGCTATGATTTTATAAATCATCGTACATAGGCTTATCGGCCTATGATCTGACATTAAGGGCGAGCTAACCTTCTTGGAGATAAGGCATATGTGGGTCAAATTCCACTCACTTGGAAACTGGTTTGAGGTGAAGAACGATTGCACTTCCTTCGTGATTCTAGGACCCACCACTTCCCAATAATTTTGTAAAAAGAAGCCATTCATCCCATCATGACCCGGAGCGCTTGACGGATTTATAGAAAATACTGCTTTCTTGATTTCAATGGGTGAGATCGGTGCTATTAGAGTTTCATTAATTTTACAAGACACTCGAGGAGTCATATCCTCAAAGTAGTGGCTGCAGTCAGTAGGGTTTGATGACTTGAACAAGGATGAGAAGTAAGTCACTGCAATTTCTCCTTTGGATGCTTCAGCAAAGCATAAATTCTCTGCTGCATCTTGCAACTTCTCAATATAGTTTTTGATCCGTTGGCTCGAACAGAGGAGTGGAAATATTGTGTGTTAAGGTCTCCATCCTTGAGCCATTTCTGTCGACTCTTTTGTCTCCAATATTCCTCTTCGTCTTTGTATGCCTTTGAGAGCTCATTCTTTGTGTCATAAATCTTCTTGAAATCTGGATAAAGAGTAGCAACTTCTGAATTTAGCACTGCATGTAACCTTACAATCTGAGTCTGCGAGTTCAGTGTGTTGGTCTTTTTCAATTTGCTTAACTCTATTCTACACTCACGAATCCCCTCCATAGAGGCAGAAGAGCCTTCAGATTAACCCCATGCCTTTACAATAGCTTCTTTAACCAAAGGTTTATTAAAAAGTCGCTTGTCAAACCTGAATGAACCTCTAAAACTTGCTTGATCATTGACCAGCTTGACCAAGACTGGGCAGTGGTCTGAACCTGTTTTACTCAGAAAAACTTGGTTTGAACCTGGAAAGTGTGAAAACCATTCCCCATTCGCAAACGCTTTGTCCAGTCTACATTGAACCAAGTGGTTTCCTCTCTTCCCCGCCCACGAGAATCCGTTACCAAAGCTTCTTAGTTCTCTTAAATCACATGACAAAATCATGTCTCCAAAAGGCCGAGAAGATGCATCCGACCTTTGAGGTCCACCTTTCTTCTTGGAGTGATGCAAAATGGAATTGAAATCACCCATAATACACCATTTTTCCTGTGATCTATTCACTGCAATTCGCAATAACCTTTCCCATACAACAACCTTCTCCTTATAATAAGGAAAACCATAAACAAAGGACAAGTAGAAAGAGATATTTCCCTTAATAATATAAGCATCAATTACATTCTTATCAGCATATTTTGCATCAAAAGATATATAATTTTTTGAGAACATCGCTAAACCGCCACTAAGGCTTACGGGATCCACAATATAAACCCGAGAGTAGCCTAACCAAACTTGGAGATCCACCAAAAAATCCCTACTGTTTTCTGTCTCCATCAAAAACAAAAGATTTGGAAAATGTTGGAGCCACATTTCCTTAAGCCTAGGAATTGTCAAGTTTACTGCCCCTCCAAGGCCTTGACAATTCCAGAATATTATATTTATTACGTTCTCGGTAACTCCCTAGTAGGAGCTACCATTGTTTTTGGTCTTTTAGTATTCTTAGAGCTGGCTGTGTTTTCAGCATCTTCCTCACGCCTTACCATAACTAACTCTGAAACCTCCAGTGCAGACAACAATCATAACTTATGTTGATCCCCTCCTTTCTTTGGTTTTTGCAAGTGAACTTTTTGAGCTTTCTTTTAAACTTGACTTGATCCTGCACCAACCTAAGTATGTTTGAATCTTTTGCTAGAATACCACTTGAGTTATGGCTTTTTGCTATAGCAACTTCGAACAGGTTCTCTTCCATATAGGGAGGGGGGTCATAGCTTTGCATCGGAGTCATGATAGTCGGGTGAACTACATGAGCCGAGGCAATAACCGCTGCTAACAATTTTGGGTGGGATTCATCAGACTTCTTTTTCTCTTCGACTTTCCTTTTCAAATCATAGTCAATAATGATTCCTTTTCCTTTGTTTAGATGCCCAGAAACAATTGGAGGAGGCTCCAATCTGAGTAATATCTTATTTGCAATGAGATCACTTTCTGTTTCACGAATAACTTTCCTTACCCGTTCTTCTCTTACCAAACATTCTCCTTCTTTAGAACCTAAAATATAGAACCTCATGTGGTCCAAAACTTCAACATTAATCTTCGGGTGACCAGTCTCCTTATCACACCCAACTTGATGATCTTCAAGAACACCATATAGTGGATCAGATTTTAGGATACAACCTTTTTGGTAGAAGAAGCATCAAGACCCTTATGCTTGTATAAAAACCTTTATCTTTCCTCATTTGCACTATCACATAACATTTCTCTTTTTCATGAGTCAACCTTTGACATAGGTAACACCTCTTTTGAACTCTTTCATAGTGAAAGTGCACCTTAACTTGATAATCTTAGATTTTCAGAGTGGCTTATCAACATTAATGAGAACTTTAACTCTCACATAATCTCGGACTTGAGCTTTGGAGGAGTCAAGAACCACCTTCATCACTTGGCCAATGAGCTCTCCAATAGCAGTAATTGCTTGGGGCAATGTAGAAATTTATGGGGAATCTTCAGATTTGAACCCATAGGGGAATATGCTGGAGAAAGTTAATCGGAGGATTTTCAACCCATTTTTCAAGCACAATGACCCATTCATTATTGGTTTGAAGACCCTTCTCTAGAACATCCTCAAGGTCATGCTTGTTGGAAAAAATGAACTGAAATTTGTAAGGGGATAAAGCCACACCACGGATTTTACCTTGTTTCTGCCACTTCCTAGGCATATCGAGGATAAGACTGGCATCTTTTGACAATCCGGGTTTAAAATGCAGCCGATGACACTAAGGGCGTTGGTTTCATTCGAACAACTCTGGTAAATCCAGCATGGTAAAAAGCTTATCTTCTTCGTCTAAGCATAGAGCCATAAGCACACGATCCATTGAAGAAACCATAAACAAACCAAAGGACGAGATGTAGTATAAAAATAAGACACAGACGAACTTTCACGGCGAGATTAGATCACAAACAATTGCAGAGGATTATAAGCACTAGAAGAGATACAGACGAACTGTCACGACGAGATTAGGTCACAAACAACAGCAGAGGATTATAAGCACTAGAAAAGATACGGAGGAACTTTCACGACGAAATTAGGTCACAAACAACGACAGAGGATTATAAGCACTAGAAAAGATACAGTGGACGAATCATCAAAAATTCTAATTTCAGCCAGTCAAAGACTAGTGAAATAAAATTCTTAAGCTCAAAGGAGAGAGTTTTACAATTTTTTTTGATCCTAAATAAATACAATTAAAAATAATATAATCTAATCTATTATAACAAAAACTAAACAAACCAAACCAAAATAGATAAAATTACACCTTGGGAATTTAAATCATTTAATTCCTCTTGCCCTTGTTTTTCCTAGATGTTACAGGAGTCCAACCATCATCAGCCGCTAGTTCATCAACGGGCATGGCTTCTACTTTCTGGTTTGAACCGTGCTCAGAACCATCCACCATCATGTCTGTGGTTTGATCGTCGTTCATGAATGTATCCTCCTCATTTTCATCATCGCTTTCCTCATCTTCCTCACCACCGTAAGGAACCTGCAATAACAGAATTGGTATGATAAATTCAATCTTATCGATCACCAAACAGACATGGATTTTCAAGAAGGCTACTCGATTCAGAATCTAAATCTCTATCACTATGTGTGTTTTTACTACAGCCGATATCTGGTTTTGACATGAGCTTTAAGATGGGTGACTCAACCTCAGATTCAGGAATGTGAAAACTAGAAGGAACTAACCTTGACAACACTTGCACTGGTCTGAGATTTAGTTACCCTTAGTTTCTCAACAATTTTGAAGGTACCGTCACGGCAGTCTTCATACAGATCTAGTAGTTTCTCTGTAACCTTAAGTTGCACCACAATTAAACACTTATCAGTATCAAGAAACTAGCCCTTTTTGAATTTCCAAAAAAATGTATATACCTCATCGACGCTTCCATCATCAGCCACAGTAGCAAACTTAGAAAGACCTGCCTCTAGAATGTCAGCTACTCCATCAAAGGCTACATCAAAGTCCAGTGGATCTACAAGAACTATGAAAAGGGCAAGTACGTAATCAGAAAACCTACATCCATTGGAGGAACACGGCATGTTTGTTTGCTAGATTCAAATTTAACGATCAACCACAATTTTGAAACTAGAATATACAAATCTAAGAAGTGACGTATTCAACAAACCAACGACGATTAGGCTTGAATTTGATAATCAAATTTAACACCTTTTGATTGGATGAAATAATTGAAAAGGCTGGAAACGGTACTCTCAGCTTTCGCTTGAGAATTTCCGCCGCCCCAACCGTTCTCGACGGCAGCTCGCATGACAGTCCACCGTGAAAGTATCAAACCAATTCCTTCGTACAGTAAGGTCTTCTTCTCCGTCGTCAATACCATTGAATCCATTCTTTTCTCTCTATTGATCAACCAAACATTTGACATTACGATTTGAATGGTTTTCTCAATACAGAGCTAAAAGTACAAGTAAATTAGAAGAACGAAACTACATATCCTTTATGTTTCCACAGAATTTTCTAAGGATTGGAAAAATTCATACCAACAGATTAACGAAGAAAATAATAGGATCAATGAGCAACCACTGAGTCAATTGTATAAGCCCTAAGTCGCGAAAATGTTAAAACAGAGAGACAAGATGAGAACCTGTGAGACAAAAACAGTGACAGTGTATCGTCGAAATCGCCGGGTGGAGTTTCCGAATTGAAAGAACTTTTGAAACCCTAATTTGAGACTACTCACCAATTGATTCATTAAGCTAAACCGTATTGTTATAGCAGATTGTCGGTTTTGATTATTTTTGTTATTAACCGAAGCGAAATCGATCGGTTTGGGAAAATAATACATATCGCAAGAACCAAATTATTGAATTTTATTGGTTAAATTGAGAGGGAAAAATGCTAGAAATCTATTTCAATTTTCTACACAATTCCATGTCATTACCTAATTTTACAGTTTCTCTGGTATTTTCCTTTACGATCTATAATTTTACAGTTCCTGCGCGAGAGTCTGTTAGAATCTTTTTCATCAGTAAAATAATATAAACAAATATTTTCTCCGTTTCTTAAAGAATGTCATTTTAAATTTTTTCACACATATTACGAAACAGTGCTAAAATCTATTGTACCCCTAATTATTATGGATAATAATTAGTTAGATTCCATGTATTTAATTTTGATTGGGGTAAAACTAAAATTATTTGAAAAAAGTTGCACTGGAAACCTAGAATAACACTCTTTGTGTAACTACTTTTTGTTGCTAGAATGACACTTTTTATAAAACAGAGGGAGTATAAAATTATAAAAATTGTTGAAAATTCTCGCTACATGTTTTGTTTGAGAGCCTTTGGAAGATTATTGAGAAGCTTTCTTTTGTACACATATTGATATGCTCCTTGTGGCTGGTTTTGAATTCTCAATATACACAAGAAGACTTCAAGGATCAATCCTTGTGAATTGGAAGTGGCAAGATCTGGTTGAAAAGACTTTTAGAGTCGATCTTCAATCAATAAAGGTGAATGGTGCGGAAGGTGATGAACGCCACACGAGTTAGTGATGGAACTCGTGATAAGTTCGACCGGTCTTTAGGACTCCTCACTAGAAAGACCTCGGCTATAACTCTTGACTCCTCAAAGAGAAAATAGACGGCAAAATGTTTGAGAGAAAACAATAACTTTATTGATCATTGGTTAAAAATACAAAACCGCAAAAGAGCCTTATATAGTGGCTCATCGGTGGTGCCTTCAATGGACGGAGTGAGCTGATTAAGCTCTACATTAAAATCGAATCCATAAAATAAAGGCTTTGAGTGGTGCAATACTCATTAAAGACAAGATATGCAACATAAAGTACATTTAAAAACAAAATCAATCATATTAAAAGGCTCACGCATCTTCTAAACTTGGTAAGTTGAGTTTCTGCGTGTGGAGTGGTTTAAAGAGTCTCCTGGACGCCACACATAAAACTGAGGTCTTTTGATGCAAGCAAATCTCGAACATTCCTTAAACAGCACCGGATCGGATCTTCTTATTGTTGGGGCGTGTATCTCGAGGATCCGATGGTGGATTGATGCGTTCTTGAGCTTGTTGGAACCGTGAAAGACCCAATAATAATCTCCAAGTGGTCCGGATTGAAAGCCGCTTCCGAGCTGGGATGTGTAGATTGATATTTGGCTTTATCGCGAATAAGGCCTTAGCGCAAAATGTCCAACTTCTAAAATTCATAACTTTCAGCTCAGAGCTTCTTTTGGGCTGATTCTAATTCGAAGAGTTAGATGACTGAGTTAGGAAGCCATATAAATTATCAGTATGCCTTAGTTCGTTTTGTAGCATCTGCAGCTCCCTGATAAGTAACCGTATGTCCTCAATATCCTCCGGGGAACGTTGTTGAAGTGAGCTCTTTGTATCCGGCTCGGGTGCTTGACTGATGGATAATTCATTTGAGTTTAGGCAGCTGAAACATGTCTAAGAAGTTTGTCTCCCCTTTATCCTTAGTGTATTTAGCCAAAAATTCAACAACTGAATCTAAACCTTGTACCACGGTCAATGGTCCATGGTCTAGGATCCTATTATTCCCTCCCTCTTCAAAAAGTTTTGTCCTCAAAACAAATTTACCTCGAGTTTGAGTTGTGAGAGAATGTGGTGATGAGTCTGGTGGATTCTCCTTGATAAGCAATGAATATATGATGCTTTTTCAAGGCTAGGTTTTGGTTTCCATGATGTGAGGATCTTCTTGTAATCTTGATGTTTCAATGACTCTCTTGGAAGTGTCTTCCTCAAGTATAACTAACGATTTGTGTGACGGTGTATCCTTTGTAGGAATTCTTGTGGCAGCTTGGTGATTTTTTTCATGTTTCCATTGCTCTTCCTCTTGAGTCTGAACATAGACGTTTGTAGACATCTTATTGACCTCATGGTGTTGACTTTCCTTGTGTATAGCCTCGTGGTTCAACCTAGTGATAGAAATGTTTCTCCTTGGTTTTGCATGAGGTGAACCTTTGAAGAAGTCATGGGAATATGGGCTTGAGGCTGTAGCTTTCTCGACAAACTCTTCATACATGAGTTTCTTCATCTCCTCCCATGTGTAGTCTCGTTCTTCGAAGTATATTTGATGAGTGGCTTCTCTATCCCAATGTAGATATGCCTTATCGATCAAGGTGTCCTCGGCGTAAGTGGTTTTCTCTTCCTCAAGGATTCGGTTGGACTGAAACCAATTATCCGTGCCTTCTTCCCATCTTAAGTATGCCTCTGGTCCTTGGTCATGACCTGAAA
>OVBA01008424.1:0-12529 GCA_900406435.1 Lepidium aucheri
CCACTACCCTACAATGATTTGATAGCTTAGACCGAAAAATCTTGTTATCAAGCTGAGACGTGCTCACATGTAAAAGGATCCGTTGGAGCTACGGGGCGCAATGACATCTTCTATTACCATATCAGAAGTCTCAAGCTTGTCAATGACAGCCTTCTTTGCGACTAAGCAAGTCTCAAGCTTAGATAGCTTAACAGCAAGATTGACAGACCTGCCATGAATGGCCTTAATAAGGTGAATATTGTTCAGATGATGAAGGTAGCTGGACTCACACTCATCTGCCACCATCCTCCGGTCCCATTTGGACTTAAAAGCTTTTGAACGATCGAGATGGGACACTCTTTGAGCATGCTCTGTGATATGTTCACCATTTATGGCTACAGGGACTTTTTTTCCATCCACAGTAGATTGACGAGATTCATCCATCCTAGCCACCTTCACCTCAGATTGACGCAGAAGTTCTTTAGTACGCCCCATCTTGTCCTAAATAGCTCCCAAGAAGTTTGAAAAACAACACTAGCAGCCGACCTCTTGCATATGGAGCTCTACTTGTTAACAGACCAAATGGCGAAAAACTAGAGAACAAAAAATCAAATACAACATCAAAAGAATAAAAGCAAACGCAGAAAACGAACATATAAGCCTCCCTCTTCTTCATCCATACAATAGAAAGAAGAGCCAAATCCTCCTCCCAAATCACCTGGAAAGCCTTAGCTATCATAGAAGGATCCCCCGACACTGGGTAATCGAACCAGTTCGAAAGCAAATCTCTTGAACCACCAAAAAAAATCCCTACCATAAACAACGCCTGATGCAAAATCGAGCCTAAACAATTAGTCCGAGTCTTCTCAGCAGCAATCCCAACAGAAAGGGGAGAATGTTGGAATTTGCGGAAGATAATTATAGAGAAGGATAGATTTGGAGAATAGAGATTGAGAGATTTAGTAATCAAGAATGAGAGATTTTGTGAAAGAGATTTGAAATATTTTGGCCATAAGGCCGAGAGAGAGAGAGTATAGTGAAGAAGTTGATTTTATTCCTTCTTAATAATAATGTGTTACAAGATACCTTATTAATAGGAAAGACAACAGATTTTTCAGTTCAAATAGGAGAACCCCCCTTCTAGTCGTTGGAGGAGAGAGACTTTTGTTGGAACCAAGGTTGAAAGTGACCTTTCACCATTTTGGTCCAACACATACAAGGATAAGGTCACAAGCCTTTCCTTTAGTTCCAACGGTCAATATGCCTTTGAATCCACTTCAAATCAACCCACAAACTGGTCCAAGGCATCAAAAATCAAACCCAAATTAATTTGAGCATTTTCCAAAATGTTGACTTTTGGGTCTGTCCGTTGACCTTCCGTTGACTTTTGTTGACTTTTTTGTTGACTTTTCCTTGACCATATTTGAGAATGGTGGCCTTGATAGGGTCTTGATCAATACTCCCCCCTCAAGCTTGACTCCGCAATGTGATTCATTCGAGTTAGCTTGAAAATTGTAACTCACCACCTCATTAAAAACCTTAGTGGAAAATCTATTGGGACAAAACTAACTAAGGAAAAAAGAGTATGAATCATAGTTACGGTTTGAACTTAGATGATAGTCTAAGTCCCTCCATTGGATCTTTGGCCTTTGCTTTGGCTTCAATGCATCAATAAATACTTCAATAGAGAAAGCAATTCTACATACTCACAAACACACAAAAGACATAGGCATATCAGAAAAATGTTTAGAACCAAGTTCCTTGCGATGCAGAGGGTTGTTGCTTTTAGTCTTAGAAAAAGAGCTTGCCTAGAATATGTTATAAGAAAAACGCCAAAACTAGTGAGCAATCAAGAAACATATCACCTACCCGCACTAACTAGAGGGCAAGCACAAATTGTGAAAATAGGGCTAACAGAGACCATCGCTTTGTGCAATCTCCCAAGCAGGCGAGAAAGAGTCCCACAAGTTGTCACCTATTAGGAACTCCCTTGCCAAGCTTTTAAGATTGTCAACAGGCGGAGAGTTAAAATGACCAGAGAAAAAGAAAACAAGATTAAAATCATAGATGATGGAGAATCACGACTCCCTAAAAAATCATATCCTAATCAGAGGTATCGTGCCAACGCCTCAAAACAACCCCGGGAGAGACGTCACCAATGGAATTCAGAGTTACTTTGAAAAAGAAGTAACAATTCTTTTAGTCTGGATCCCTCTCGGGAAGGCCATTTATCACTTTGATTTCCTTCTTATTTTATAAAGTAGAAATAATGATCTGAATTCTTCAAGTGATCAGAACATAAAGTAATTCCCTCCTCAATAGAAATAAAAAAAATGAAACTATGGCGATGCAAGCCCACAAAAAAAGAAAGCCCACAAAAAAAATGCCCAAAAATAAAACTGTAATAAAAAAGAGACCCAAAAAGAGCCAAAGAAGCTTAAATCAAGGATGGTGAAAAATGACTAATCCAGCATTTAGCTTTGCCCTGGGCATACAGGTCCTGAGGTCAGGATTGGGTCAGGTATTTTCGGGTTCGGCTCTTTCAGGTTCAGATGTTTTATACCAATATTGGACACACTATTATTTTGATTTGGTTTTGGTTTGTTTCTATTCAGGTTTGGATCTGTTTGGATCCAAATTTTAAAAACCATAAATTATCCGAATACTCAAGTACTCAAATAATATCCTAAAAATATGTAAAAATTACATAAACATACTTTAAAATACAATTTTTAATACTTAAATATTTTTTAAAAAAAATCTGAAAATATCCAAAAATATCATAAAATACCAAGAAATATTTATAAAACACTCTAAAAATACCTAAAAAGTACCATAAAATCGGCTCTATGGGTACCCATTTAGTTTCGACAAGTCCAAAAAAGTTTAGAACCTTTTGGATATTTAAGCGATTCAGATTCAGGTTTTCTTTTTTAGGTTGGATCCAGATCTGATTCCTCGCGTCCGAGTGTAATGACCAAAGCTAACTCAGCTACATAACTGATCGCGATCAAACATAAGAAGAATATGAATTCATTCAAAAGTAAAGTATGAGGTCAAACGTTCCGCAGCACAAAAATAAACAAAATTACAAGGATTCGGCGAAAAGTAAAAGGAAAAAGAAGAAGAAAAAAAACACGAAACGAATCTACAAAGGTGCATTTTCTAAGAAAAATCATGGGGAAGGACCAGGAGATGAACCAAAATCAGGGTCTCCATCAGAACCCTATTTCGAATATGTGGGACCAGAGCCCAGATGACTATCAGGAGGAGCCTCTACGCCTACATCATGGCTATTAAGCTCATAAAAAATGAAATCATAGCGAAGCAAGCCAACAAAAAAAATGCCCAAAATAAAACTCTTATAAAAAGAGACCTAAAAAAAGCCAACAAAAAGCCTTAAAGAAAAAGAAGCTTAAAACAAGGATTGTGAAACAGGACTAATCGAACATTCACCTTAGCCCCGGGCAGACGGGTCGTCGGGTCCGGATTGTGTCATGTACTTTTGGGTTTGGGTTTTCCAGGTCAGGAGGTTTTATATCCATATTAAACATATTACTATTTTGGTTTGGTTCTATTCGAGTTTACATCTATTTGGATCCAAATTTTATAAACCATAAATTACCCAAATGCTCAAGTACTCAAATAATATCCTAACAATATCTAAAAATAACCTAAACATACTTAAGATGCTATTTTCAATACTCAAATATTCAAAAAAATATCTGAAAATATCCAAAATATCTTAAAATACCAAGAAATACTTAAAAATACTCTTAAAATACTAAAAAGTACCATAATGTCAGGTCTTCATGTACTTATTCGGTTCTCGATTGGTTCCGAGTTCAATTCCGATACATCGGATCTGATAATTTTAGACCTGTTCAAGACATACTCGACCACCAGACAAGACGTGCCACTTGCCAAGTTTCAATATTTGACACGGTTTGTCTCGAGTCGACCTGATCCGTTTTGTTTGGGCTTGTTGCCAAAAGTTTAAGTCTATAAATACTAAAAACAAAAGAAAAACAAGGGGGACAATTATAGAGTTGAGATTTTCGATTCACATTTAGATTTTCTTAAGTTTTTAGTGTTGTTCTTGAAAGAGAGAGAGAATTGTTGGAGACCAAAGGGGAAGCTATTGAGTTTTCTTATTGCCTTCTCTTCTCCTATTTCATTATGTTTATGCTTTTACTTATTGAAGTTTGCTTGCTTTGTTCTACATTTGGAATGATTGAGTAGCGAAGTGATAGGTTGTTGGTTAGGTAGATCCTTAAGTTTAAAGGTTGAATCTTATGTTTAGGTTGATAGAACTATTGATTCCTTCACTTAGATTTTTCTTAATGCTAGATTTGAGCTGGCCATTTGAATATAGATGCTAGAAATATTAACGTCCGAGAGGTGTTTCATGAAATTCCCGAAAGATTCTTTTGTGGATTTTTCTTCTTTAGCCTTCGAGAGATGATGCTCTGGGGATTAGTGGTCTTAGTGAGCTTGTTTATAATCTTTATTTTGATTGGTTTAAAAATGAGAGTTTAGCAATATCAATTGATTGGTATAGAGGCTAATGCCATGAGAGTGGTTTAGTCTAGTTTTGTTTCTCATGTCCTAGGATGGTTCTTAGTAAGTCCTTATACATCTTGATTTGATTGTCATTCTCATTGATCAATTGTGTTGCCATAAACCTATTGCTAGTTTGTGTTTTGACTTTGTTTAGTTTGCTTTGGTCTTTGTCTTGTTGATCTTTGTTTGGTTTAGTTTAACTTGCTTATTCTTAGTACTTTTTATTTCAAATCATTCCTATTGCTATAGCTTAAGTCCAAATTCTCATAATTATATTATGGTTGTTCTAGATTCTCTGTGGATTCGAACTTCAAATTCTTCAATGATAGTTGTTTGCTTTTGTTGATTTTAATTGGTAGCTTTGAAATAAACCATCATCAGACCACAAAAATTGAATCATTCCCACGTTGAGTTCTCGGAAATCCCAACACAAAGTTCACACTAACATCTTTCCAAGGTTGAGTAGGTATCGGGAGTGGCATATAAAGTATAACATTTGACAAACCACGCTTTGCATGATGCCATGTCTGACAACGTTCAACAAAACTAGTGACATCTTTTGCAATGATGTCCAAAAGTAGGAACTGGTCATGAGCTGCAAAGTTCTATCTCGACCAACATGACTCTCATTATGAAGCTCGAAAATGATATGTTGCTGCAAGCTGCAATGAGGAACACAAATCGGATTGGCTTTAAATAGAAAATCATCATGAAGAGTGTATTCAGAACATCAAGTCTAACATCACGAAGGATTGGTCCAAAAAAGGGGGTGTTTCATATAAATCCGCAAAAGTAGCAAAATCTGGAACAGAAGAGTGCATCAAGGACACAAGGCAATGACAACGACGACTGAGTGCAGCTGCCACTCTATTGAGCTATTTGTATTGATGCTTAATGCTAAAGGTGAACTGTTGCAAAAACGCTACCCAAGTGGCATATCTGGAAGAAATCTTCACTTGGCTATTAGGGTGTTTTGAAGCATCATGGTACGTGTATAAGATAAATTCCAGATGAAATAAGTAATGATTCCAATGCTTAATAGCTTGGACGATGGCATAAAATTCGATGTCGTAGGTGTTGTAACGTACCCTAGCGCCGGCCAATTTCTACCTATAGAAGGCTCTAGGACGTTGATTTTGACCAAGCACTGCACCAATACCGATCTTAGAGGCATCACAGTTCAACTCAAAGGTTACTATGAAATCCAGTAAAGCGAGAATGGGGGCTATTGTCTACTTCATTTTAATCAAAGAAAATGCACTATCCGCTTCCTCTGTCCATGCGAACGAAGCTTGTTTCATATAGTCAGCCAAAGGTGCCATAATCGAACTGAAATTTTGTACGAACATGCGATAAAACAAATCCAAGCCATGGAAACTTTTAACTTCTGCCACTATATATGGCACATGCCAATAGCTAATCACTTTTATTTTGTTAACATCCAGAGAGAAGCCATCGCTTAACACCACATAAACCAATAACAAAAGCTTGTCAACACCGAACTCACACTTGTGCTTAGCAACAAACAAAACCTCATTGTGCAAATGAGAAGTACTGGTCTGAGGTGATCCACGTGATCTGCAAGTGAGGAGCTGAAGACAAGGATGTCGTTAATATAGACGACCAAAAAGTGGCCAATTAATGGTCGCAAGGCCTGATTCATAACCCTCATAAAAGTACTTAGTGCATTAGATAAGCCTGTTGTCTTGAAGGTTATCTTCCACTCATCACCCGGTCTAATTATGATTTGGTGATGACCACTCTTCAAGTCAAGTTACGAAAATACTTACGCTTTACCCACCTGATTCAATAAGTTATCTAAGCGAGAAATTTGGAATATCTTACGTAACGTTATATTGTTGATTGCATGGCTATCAACACGCATGCGCCAAGACCAATCTTCTTGGGTATTAACAATATCAAACCCGCACATGGGCTCATACTTTGCCGTACATGTCCTCGGGAAATTAGCTCCTCAACCTAACGACGCAACTCCTCATGTTCTTACGGGCTTATCCTGGAATGTGGGCGGTTAAGAAGAGTCGCACCAAGAATGAGATCAATATGATGTTGAATTTCACATAGTTGGGGTAGTTGGGAGTGTAATTCCTTCAGGAAAACATCATCATACTCACTTAACAATGGTCATAACTATGACGAGATGGTAGCTTGAGGAGGTTGTACTGTCAATATACTTTGAAGGAAAAAACTAGCATAACTTAAATCTTGTATCTCATGGGCACATTCTGAGGCCGAAGAGAGTAGTGTAGGAAAAGTCATCTTCTCGGCTGGTAGGATTCAAGATGGAATTAGGCGTTGCGGAAAGAGTACCATGTGTTTATTGTTGAAAACAAAAGTGAAAGTGTTACGACGACCACCGTGAATTGCATCCCGATCAAATCGCCAAAGTCTACCCAGCAAGAAATGATAGACATCCATAGGAGCTATGTCAAAGAAAATCCTGTCTTTAAAAGAAACGCCAACCAAAAGATTCATTGTACAACAATGAGTGACCATTATCTCAGATCCTTTCATTAACCAAAGTAAGGTTATAATGGTGCGCATGCTGCTCTTTTGCCAAGGCAAGTTTAACAGATGCCGATTCCAAAATCACATTCTTAAAACTCCCAGAGTCAATGATAAAACAGCAAATTTTTCCAAGACCGTACAAGCAGAATGAAAGATATTAGTACAAAACCAGGTTTCATCAACGCTTACAGGGAGAGATAAAACGGATTTAGAACCAATGCTTGTCCCGCTCTTCCTCTAAAGTCTTGTTGTTGTTGAGCGGATCCTCTTCAAACAACTCATTAGTATCCCACTTCACCTCATTAGTTAACAAACCACGTCGAGAAAGGATGGGACAAGCACTCTTAAGATGACGTAGTTCACCACAAGAAAAACGCTGCACGGCTATGGACCTAGATCCTCTTTGTTTGCCCCTACTTAAATGCACATCAGCTTTAGGAACCCAAACTTGAGAAGCCACATCTTTACCCGCATAAACGGGAGTCGTAGATTCTAGTCCGGGCAAAATTTGAGTATGAGCTCGAGAGCTCGACTAAGGCCACGATGAGGAGCTTATGCGAAATGGTTGCTCAAACGCGAATGCTCATCTATGTGCTTCTGAAATGGAACAAGAGTCGAATTGAGCGATTGCATTTTGTATTTGTGGCCGTAAACCACCAATAAATCGCAAGACCAATAGTTTTTTTGGTGTCATGAATGTCATTCGTTGTTAACAGAACTGGAAACTCCTCTAAATTTTCATCAACGGATCTTGTGTCCTGCTTCAAATTCTAGAAACGTGTAAATATGCTGCGATCAAAATTATACGAAAGGAAACTCTTGTGAAGGACTCTCTTCGACTTTTCTCATTACTGTATTTGTGACTTTTCTGACAAGTTCTCGAGTTGATTTAACATGTAATCACCAAGATGCAGCTTTCCCTATAAACTTAGTTGCAACAAGGGCTACACGACGGTCATCCAAAACACGTTTAAACTCCAGTACTTCCTCAACAACAACAATCCAATTGATCAACTCTTCACCACAGACTCCTCCATGAAACTCGGGTAAATCAACTTAAACCCGGCTTCCCGATGTTCGTCCTCACTATCACTGTCATCCTCATTACTAGCAATATTTCGATGATATTTTTGAGAAGCAAACGGATTGACCTTGTCCTCTGAATTGAAAACCGATCCATGCCTAGACTCATGATGTATGCGATCTCTTTGAAGCAAAAGCTTCGTCATCTCATGAATGGATTTGGTGATAGTTGCTTATATATTCTCCTGCATAGCTAATAACGTTTCTCGTAATTCCTTCTAATCCGAACTCGGATCAGCCACACGAGTTTTGCGTGGAGGCATAGGAAAAACGATGAAAACAACACACGAAGTAAAAAAAGGTAGGATAGTTTAGCTCTAATATTAAACTGTTGTAAGCTAGATAGTTACTAGAAATCAAATTGCTAATTCTCAAAGGAATCCCCGAATTTGAAGTCTCGTCCTTGCAGATTAAAGAACCGAGATGAGTTCTTAATCGATAAAGGGGAAAGAGGAAGCTTAAGCTTTCTTATTCAATAATCAAAAATCTGCCTAGTATTTTAAACTAATGTGGTTTAAATAGTAAAAGAGATAACCGAAAACCCTAACTTATTCGGAAAAATGAAATAAATTGAAAGCTAAAATAAAGGAAACGATATAATTGAAAGCAAATAAAATAAATAATAGATGCACTGTACCAGTTTAGCTTGTCTTTGGTTAGGTTTTTTCTCGTCCAAGAGTGTGGGATTAACTTGCAAATGGTAAAGTTTAGAAGGTCATGTACGGGTTCTGAATTTATCTTGTTGTGGTGCTTGTTTGGTCTCAGAACGTGGACGGTATTTGGAGAATTTGTTTACTTGTTTTCAGGTTTGACATTTGATTGG
This sequence comes from Lepidium aucheri, assembly GCA_900406435.1. Lineage (NCBI taxonomy): Eukaryota > Viridiplantae > Streptophyta > Magnoliopsida > Brassicales > Brassicaceae > Lepidium > Lepidium aucheri. The sequence continues at coordinate 8,978 of OVBA01008424.1, forward strand.
GTCACAGATTTTAACTCTCAGATGGAGTTCGATGTTTGGTGCGGCTGGTTTCTCATTGACCCGTCTCCAGTTTTAATATGCGTCTCTTATTATTTTTGTAGCCGCCAACCTTTCTTTTGGTTTTGAGGACTCCTTCTCTCCAAGGACTCGGTTTTCTTCAAGTCTATGGCTAGGCTTGATAGTATCTTTTTTCTTTGTTTCAAATACTTCCAATTCTATTGCTTGTTGTTTGTTTTCTTCTTTGTAATCCATGATATATCATTTTCACCATTTTTAATAGACAATCTTAACAAAAAAAATGAAATATAACCGCTATTATTTTTTTGAAAATTTCAACCTCGGAAATTAATTCAAGGTTAATAGCAATTCAGTATAGATTGAAGATTTATTTTGGGAGTGAAAAAAGTTTGAGATTTAAATTGTTTGTAATTTTCACTTTGAAGGTTTTTGAGATTTTCCCAATTATAATTAATATGTAACGAATTGCAATAATTATTTGTTTATATTATTTGCATTGTAAATAATTGCAAGGAGAGTTAGAGTGATGTAACATATAACAGTACTCTAAAGGGAAATGTTAAAAGCAGAAGAAATGAAGCAAATAAAGATATTAAAAAGGAATTTAACTTCCTTTATAGTTGTTTAACGAAACTTGATTACAAACGCATATGAGACAGAACAACATTACATTGATGTTAGACGATGCTTAATAACATTTGGTCAGTTTCAAACTGAGAAAAGATTAACATTACATTGATATTAGACGATACTTAATAACACTTGGTCAGTTTCAAACAGAAACAAGATCAGTAGACAAAGTTGTTATAACCTCGATCTTCAAATTGATGACCGATTTGATTTGAATTGAACACAAAAGACGAATTGCAAAGAAAAGAAATGAAACAATTGGACAAAAGATTTTAACCAGTTCGATTCGCCAAGATGACAGAATCTACGTTTGGGGTCAGATAGGACTGACAATCCAGTATCAAAGAAGAATTGAGCTCAAAAGCGAGCTTTGATGTACAACAATGGAGGAGAGATAGAGAAAGTTTATGTTACGACTCGTAACAGCAACACAACAACAACAATGGAGAAGTAGATATTTTTCTGATACAAAACACATGTACCGACTTAAACCGGAGTTTAAATTCATCGCGATTGAACTAGCTCCTTATCCTTCCTCAATCTTGGTTTACGTTAAATGAACCAGTCTAATTAAAACTTCTTCAATTGTACCACTGATTTAATCCAAAACCAGAAATTGAATCATAACCACAAGACCAATTAACAGTCCATCTTGGTTCGATTTCCATCTTGATAATGAATTGCATCACTTCAGTCTTTACCTCTCACAGAAGCTCAGAAGACAGCTCACCGGAGAAGCTTCAGATGATCCAAAGCTTCTTCGAACTTCATGACGGGGATAACTTTTTTCAATATATCTGAAGAGTTCTTCGACGTATGAATCTTTTGAACCTAAATAGCCTCACTATGAATTATTTCTCTAATAAAACTATATTTCACTGCCACGTGTTTTGTCCTCTTATGAAATGCATTATTCTTTGATAAGCAAATCGATGACTGAGACTCACACCAAACCGTAGCCTTATCTAATTTAATACCCAAATCCTTAAGCAATCCTTGAATCCAAATTGCTTCCTTTATAGCCTCTGTAAGTGCACCATATTCGCCCTCAGTTATTGATAGAGCAACTGTATTCTGAAGGCTCGATTTCTAGCTAACAGTATTTCCTCCAACTGTAAACACATACCCACATGTAGATCTTCATTTTTCTAAGTCACCACCAAAATCTGAGTCACAGAATCCATGAATGTTGAAATCTTCACCTTATGTAAAGACCAAACTCAGTTTTGAAGGCCCTTATAAATACCTTAACAACCATTTCATTGTTTCCCAATGAATTTCACCTGGTTTACTAATGTATCTACTCACTAGACCTATAGCTTGAGCTACATCTTATCTAGTACCAATCGTATACATAACGCTTCCTACAGAACTAGCATAAGGAACCAATTCCATTTTAATGCATTTGCTATCATCCTTAACCTGAGATAGTTCGAAGTGTACACCTATTGTAGTGTGGACTGTTTTTGCGTCACTCGGTATGAACTTTTGTATGACTTTGCTTAATTAATCTGACTGAAAAAGTCAAAGAATACCTTCAGCCCGATCCCTCTGAATATCAATACCCAATATTGTTCTTGGACCATATCTTTCATATCAAATTGAACACTGAAAATTTTCTTTATCCTTTTAATCTCTAACTTGTTCTTGGCTGCCAACAATGTGTCATCTACATAGAGTAGTAGATAGACAAATTCCTCTGCATTAACCTCTTTAACATACATACATGAGTCATGATCACTTGGGATAAAACCTTGTTTAATCATAAAAGAGTTGAATCTTTTATTCCACAAGCAAGGAGCTTGCTTTAATCCGTAGAGGGATTTCTTCAATAAGCAGACTTGATCCTTCCCTGGACATTCCTCAAAATCCTCTGGCTGTTCAATGTAAAGCTCTTGATCAAGTTCTCTATGCAAAAAGGTTGTTCTTACATCCATCTGCTCAAGTTCTATGTCTTCTTTTGTGACCAAAGACATCAAAATTTGTACAGAGATATGTTTGACAAGTGGTGTAAACACCTCCTCATAGTCAATTCATTTTCTTTGTATAAACCCTCTTACTACTAATCTTACTTTAAACAATTCTGATTCAACACCTGGAATCCCTGGTTTCTTTCTATAAAGCCACCTGCAACTCAATACCTTTTCATCCTTAGGTCTGTCAACAATATTCCAAGTCTTTTACTTCCAAAGAGATTTCATTTCATCTGCCATACCAGTCTCTTGATTCACCATCGGTATGAAGAACATGGTTCTGATACCACTTGTAATAACATCGCTCTTCAAATTGATGTACCAATTTGATTTGAACTAAACACAAGACAAATTGCAAAGAAAAGAAATGAAACAATTGGACACAAGATTTTTACTCAGTTCGATTCGTCAAGATGATAGAATCTACATCTAGATCAGATAGGACTGGCAAACTATTATCAAAGAAGAATTGAGCTCATAACGGAGCTTTGATGTACAACAATAGAGGAGAGATAGAGTTTTTGTTACAACTCGTAACAACAACAACAACAACAACGAAAAAGAAGAACTAGATATTTTTCTGATACAAAAACACATGTATAGATTCAAACCAGAGTTAAAATTCATCGCAATTGAACCAGTTCCTTATCCTTCTTCAGTCTCAGTTTACCTTAAATGAATCGGTCTAGTTGAAACTTCTTCAATTGTACCGCTGATTTATTCCAAAACCACAAATTGAGTTATAACCACAAGACCAATTAACAAAAGCTTATTCAAAGGTTGCTAAAGACATAAAGAGAGTTAAAGTTACAAGTTTAAAAGATTGATTAGACAGATTGATTAGCCACTTTTCCTTTGATTTCTGTTTCCAAAATGTCGCCTCTTGATAAAGCGTATTTTATTCGGTCTAAGCTATCAAATCATTGAGCAT
>OVBA01008425.1:0-12526 GCA_900406435.1 Lepidium aucheri
GTACGTGTTCTAGCTGCTTTGGGGAGCATGTCCTCCATGTATATCCACTCAATCTTTTGTCATTGGACTACAACTGACCGGTCTACTAGCCAAATTTCTGCATAATACAAGCGGTAGGACTCAATATCTGGATACGCAAGTATTAAAATCACTACAGGAAAAATGACTTTTTGTAGCGCCCGAAAAACGCTATGATATGATACCATAGCATTGTAGAAAGCACTATGACATCGCCCGCGATAATAGATCCATCACCTTTCAGCGGTTTTGGCTAGTGCTATGTTAAATTCATTTACCATAATGTTTTGTGTTATGGAATTAAAAATTTAACATAGTGGTTTTATTATGTTATGTAAAATTATTAAATATAGCATTTTGTTTTACTATTATAGTGTTTCATATTAAGCTATGATTGTTGTTGGTCACACTACTTTGGTATATTTTCATAGTATTTTAGTTTTTTTATTTAAAACTTTCATATCGTTTGAATTTTTTTCAATTTTTTTATGTGATAACAGTTGTATTAAATATTAATAGCATTTAAAAAACGCCATTGTTGTATTGAAAGGTAATTTTAAATTTTACAGAATTTTTATAATAAAATACATAAATTATATTGTTTTGTTTTCCGAAAATTAGATAACAGAAATTGAGTATTAATTTTTGAATATTTTTCGAAATTAAAATATATTATTAATTTTAAATTCTTAAAACCACAATATAAAATATTAAAATATAAAATTTATAAATAAAGAAAATTACAATGATGCAAAAATTAATTTCATCCTAAATAATATTTTTATGATTTTTTTCTCCACAGCAAAATCCAGAACGCCGATCTTCTTCTTCATCTTCAACCTATGCAACTTTAACCTGTAACGAAAAATCATAAAATCAACTATCTATGGGATACAATAGAAAAATCGACAACACAATACTTTAGTTCTTCCTTCCGTATGATAATTTGATACCTAACTAAATGTTAAAAACATAAATTAAATTCGTTTAGTTTGTGCTCTAATGACTTCGAAACCAGGCATGATAGACAAAAGACATAGACATAACGAAATAGAAAGGTATTTTCTGGTTGGCAGAGCTTACAAAATAATGTTTTCAGAGTCTGATATAACTTGAGCGAAGGGTCGAAGGTTTAGAAGCAATTGTCACGAAGCAATGCTTTCCCGTTCCCCCTGAGTTGGATGTAAGATTCAATAATCGAACAACAAAAGTACAGAACAACCTTAGATCGAGAGTTGTGAAGGAGTATTTGGAAACCTGAGAAAGTTGAGGAGAGCTTTTTAACTTATAAGAAACGGAGGAGCCGCCGACTTGAAAATGTAACCTATCACGAAAAATAAAATCATAATATGGACGACTTAGATTGAAAGAGAAGATAAACGATCGTACGGTGTAAGATTACACACACTGGTCCAAGTGATGTGTTCCTAGTAGCTCCTATTTTTTTGTTTTCTCAACTAATTAAGTTTTTTATATTTAATAACAGTAATTTGAAGGAAAAAACGATAGATTAAAGTTAATTAGTTTATTATAAGCAGATTAAAATAATTTCTAAACTAATATGCTTATATTGTACGTAGAATTTTCATTCCTATGCTCACTCTTCTCCTTGCATTCAACACAAAATCTGCGGCTACAATCTCCAAATGTATTTTTACGTAAATCATATTCGTTTAATGAGAGAATTGTTTGATGATTATGTGAAATATAAGAATTGGGTTGTTTTGTAAATGTATGATAATAGAAGCATCTGCATCATCAATATGGTGCAATATAAGAGTTTGTCATCCGACAAAAGAAGTACCAATTTTAGACTATGATCTTGCTCTTCTCTTTCAACCAATGTTTCTTCTCGGTATCACTGTTGCAGTTTCTCTCAGTGTTGTGTTTCCTTACAGGCTCATCACTGACCTTATCATTATTGTTTTCATTGGTACTTCAAGATCTAATTTAAAGGTATTGCCATGTGGAAGGAGGAGATATTGTTAAAGGGTAGTTTGATCCTTCATCAATCTATATATGTTATTGATTTATTTGGGAGTTACTTATGTTTTTATGTTTATATATTTAAAACATAACGAATTAGCACAGCAACGATTCCACGGTTAATTCTCGAGAAGAACATGCGTAAAGCTTCATTCTTGTGATTGCTTTTTCTAAATTTTTGTGTTTATATAACTCACTCATTGATTACTTGCTGGTTGATTTTGTGTAGTTCTAATCAACACACCATATAAACCACTTTACCCAAGAGAAGAAATATCAGAACTGGTGAGTATGCTAATTCATTTTACCTGCAGGAATTTAGATGCTCCAACCTCCAGTGGAAACAGCTTCTAATAATAATAAGAGTACTATTGATAAAACCAGGAGAACAAACGTTTGTAGTAGTGTTATATATAATAAGAGTATACACTTGATCAAAGGAAAATTATTTTATCAGTAGGTCAAGCGAGTGTAGTGCCTATTGTGTCCTTTATGAATCTGATTTCTGAAGTTGGTCTCCATACTTTTGCATCATCAATCTTAGAAATATCTACCCACACCTTAGTAGAATTGAGACCTAATGGAACAAAATGCACAACATCTGCTGGATCAGCTGAACATATTTGGCCAGTTAAGACTCTTTCTCCTGGGTGATTGCAATCTAATAAGATGCACTTTCTCACTGTAATTGCATTTTTGCTGGTACTTGTGCTGTTAGTAGTACTCTGTAAAAAGTTATAACATATAAATTAGATTCTAGTGTATCAATTACTCTTATAAGTAAACTTATATATTTGAATCATGTCTGATAAATACCGTTGTTGACCTTCTCATTAATTCAGGTGCATCAGTTTTAAAAATTTCTATCTTATCAATTGGCCATGCCACCTTTGAATTAATTGCATCACTCATCAAAAATGTTTCAGCACTTGGTCTCCACAAATAAGCATCATTTTTGATCACCTTAGTAATTTTCAGAACAACTGCATTCAGACCGAGAGGAGTATTATTCACCATCTCTTTCTGATCAATTGAACACACAAGACCCTCTGCAACAATCTCATCCATATTCCAATCAAGAATCCTACATCTTTCAAGTGATTCATCTGTACTTGTATCCTATTATGACTGAACACATATTCAATACTTTAATGATTTTAACCAAGATAATATCTATGAAAACAAGATAATAACACTTACTGCAGATCCATGATTCTTATTTCCACTTGAAAAGACGACATCAGTGTCCAAAATCACTTTACTCATTGGCCAAGCTATCTTGACTCCCACAGCTTGGTCAAGTGAGAACACATCTGATGTAGGTCTCCAAATAAATGCTGTTGGGTTTAATGTAGTCTTCACAACTACAATCGCTGCATTAGGACCCAATGGAATTCTACCAATCTTGTATGTTGGTTTAGCAGAGTAGAACTCCCATTCAGCAACCACAACATCTTTTGATTCAAACCAATCTAGAAGCTGGCACCTTTGGCATTCTTTTCTAACATAACTCACTTCTGATTGAGAACCCATATCATCACAAAAAGCCTGACAAACAGAAAAAAGAGTTTATAAATCCATACTTTTTTGCCATTCAACATGTAATACAAAGACATCAATTGCTTACCTTTTTTCCAGCTAAAACATTGACCACATTCTGCAACTCTTCCACTTTACTAAGCAACTCAACTTGTGTAGCTTCAAGTTTCTGCACATGGGAGTCTCTAGATTGTAGGAACGCTAGCTTTGTAGCAGTGATCCCTCTGCCTATTCCTCTAACTCGTCCAAGTTTGTCCTTTCCCAACATTTGACTAACAGCATCTTTTCTTATATTATCATTTGTTGTTGAGTCCATTTGACTATCCAGTGATTGTATTTGTTCCTAATAAAAAAATTAACACAATTTATGTAGGACAGAACATCTAATAACAATGACAGCAAAATCAATGGATGATTACACTTACAATCTTATCTGCTAACTCAGGTCTAAAAGGTGTTCCATCAGCATGAGTGTGTCCAGCAATCCACACTTTACTCCTAGTGATCTTTCTTGGATCATCACTCTTTTTTTTCTACAATTCGACATTCTACCTATCAGCACTTACTAAATTTTACCAAAATAAACTAAAAGATGAATGAAATATACCATATCATGAGCTAGGGGATACATTCCTTTGCGGCTTGTTGTATGTGGGATTTGAGGCCTCCTCAATTCTCTGTATCTGTCGCTTTTTACCTGAAAGAGTCTTAATTTTTATTACACTAAACCAAAGCAAGATTTAAATGAAAAGGTGAGATTTACTCAAAGAACCAGCAGCTGAAAATCTGACAAAGTGAGCTTGGTATCGATTTACAAAAGTTGAGAATGCTGAAAAAAACTTATGATAAGTGAATCCCAAACACAAATTACCTCAGAAAACTGAAACCAACTTTACTCGGATCAATCAAAGCTATAAATCACCTAAAATAAAGATTAAAGCAAGGAACCTAACAGTAATAGAAATCGACAAATGAAATTTCACTTTTATAGAAAACTCAAGACAAACTCTAAAGAATTCACGATACAGAGCCTCGTAAAACCATAGCTTTCAATAAACCTAGGGAATTCCAACTAAATTACACAAACAAAGGAACATGAAACCATGGCTTTCAACAAAACAAATCCATTAAAGATTCATAAAACATAAGAATAAACACCAGCAACAATCAATGATTTAAAAAATTAAAACTTTTCTAACCTTAAAAGATGGATTGGTCTTTGTCTTCACCCAACTATTCCAAGTGCTGAGAGATTGGATGTTGCTTGGTTTTAACATAAGTATTTCTGAGTTATCCTTTGCAGCTCGTACTTGGTTTACAAGTCTGGATTTTCAAGCTCTCCACAAGCAACCCATTTGCTTGAAAACGGAATCCTTTTGCCATTCTTCTTTCAAGTTAAACCTTTCCTGTTTGATAAGTTTAAATGTTCATGCTAAATAGTTTTCTTGCTTATAAAATATAAGAATGCATATAAAATAAAAGAATACATATACCTGAATTTCCTCCCACAATGTTTCCTTTGTTTGAGAATCAAGCTTCCTCCAATAATCAAGAAGTACCAGGACATGCTCCCTAACAAGTGGACCAAGAAAGGATGACAATGTTATCGATCCAGAACCAGCATGTTCCCCGATCTCAGTGAATTCCACAATTACTTTTTCTTCAGGATCCTTTGCCACTTTTTGCATTCTGGTGAGTCCTCTTTTGTTTCTTTTTCTTTTCGTTAACTCTTCTGTTTGGCCATCTTTAGTTGCAGCTGGCTGTGAAGGTTGATCTTCATTTTCTTTTTCTGTAGTATTGTCATCCCTATTACTTCCTTGGTCATTTGTTGTAACGTAAGCCTCATATACTCCATGATCATCTTCGTTCATCAAATCTGTGGGTACTCCATCCTGTGCTTGTTCACCATCCAAATCTGTAGCTACTCCTTCATGTGCTTGTTCACCTGCCAAATCTTTAGGCACTTCTTCTTCTCTTACAATTTCTCCTAAAGTAGTCAGCTTTCTAAATTCTTGTTTCTTCCTTCTTTTTACAGATTTCTTTTGTACCTGATCAACCACTTGTTGACGCACATTAAGGCGAGAAAGACTTCCTCTTGTTTTAGCCATGTATCACCTGTGATATCATATATCAAACAATTAATAGTTAAGCATAACCTCTAGTACATCTCAATCGACAAGGACACCATCACAATCATCCCTAACACAAAAACTCTCATCATCAGATGATTGATTCTCTAAAACTTCAACATCATGAAGAGATACTGATGCCGCAACCTCCTCTTCTGACTCTAGCTCATGATAACCCCTAGGTGGTGCCCTCATAACAACATACCATGGAGAAGAATCGTCTTCTCTAGAGTAGAAAATCTGTTTTGCATGTGATGCTAAATTATATGGATCATTTAGATACACTGATTGGGTCATATGGAGGTTTACAAGCGTGAATCCATCATCTTCTTTCACTCCATTTCCTGTGTTTTCCCAAATGCACTTAAATACTGGAACGTAGAACATATGGTAGTCCAACAATATGATTTCCTTCACCACTCCGTAATATCTTACTATGTCTGCCATTTGTCTCGAGCACTAGACCAACACATCGAGAAAGCTTCATATAACACACCACTATTCTGAGTTTTACGCTTAACATTATCTATGTGAAACCGATGCCCATTAATTACGAATCCCTTGTAGCTTTGAGCAGTGTTTCTCGGTCCAAATGCCAGCCACCTAAGCTTAGTCAAATGAAGCTTTGAGTTACTAGGTACCTGAACTGTACATATATTTATAGTGTTAGTGATTGATATAAAGATCACACAATTGTTCTAAACCCTAAAACAGAAAAGATCTATAGATACCTTTTGCTTTATCCACTGTGCGAAATTTTTCATTATTTTTTTCCCATAATGAAGTTTCATTTCTGGTACATCTTACATCCACATTCTGCAACTCTTCTAAATGCATCCTATTTTCCAAGAGTATACGAATTAACTTCATATTATCTATTGTAATAAAATCGTAATCTCTATTTTTAAATAGATTGAACTTACTGAACATTTGGATCCATAACTGTTGTGTTCATCAACACTGATTTTAAAAAAATTAACTAATCTCTTTAAGTATATGTACTTTGTGTTTGATACAAATTGTTTCAAGAGAGAAAAATAGTAATAAAATCAAGACAATTAACTAAGGTATTCGATGATGTTGAATTATTCATTTAGACTAAACCTAAATCTTTGAATAAACTAAAGGAAAACCCGAACTGAATGTTATAATATAAATCAATTTACCTTTACGAAGTTTCAGCTTCTATGTGACCGAGACCGAAAAAAAGAAAGCGAGAGAGAAAGAGAATAATGAAGAGGAGCCGTGAGGTTTATGAAGTGAGAAATTTGTCCAACAAGTTGACAAAATATAAGAGAATCATTCAAAAAAATCTCAGTTATAGCAATTTAGTACATAAATCGATTCTCACTTAAACAAATTATGTAAATCTCAGTTATAGTTCAAGAACATAACTCTCAGTTATAGTTATAAATCTCAATTAGTTAAAATAAATCACTGAAGCAATTTAATACATAAGTCTCAGTTATAGTTCAAGCATAACTGATTTATAGTTCAAGCATAACTGAAGCAGTTTAACACATAAATCTCAGTTATACTTCAGCATAATCTCAAATTAACACATAAATCTCTTTATATCTTAATGATTTGATCTGAATACTACTTCCTAAGCATTACAATAGTCTTCATGTATAAGTTCTTCACGAAACGTGGCTGAATGTTACCTGTTACTTTACTGAAGAAGGCATTTTCAAAGGTTTTATACTGAGTCAAAGCGTGTGGAATATAGTCATGCAATTTCAGATACAAAAAGTAACTACAACAAGATTTCAGGCGAGAAACAGAGACATAAGCAAGAATTTACCATGTAAACAATACCTAGCAGCATCCAAATAACTAAAATAGCTAATCGGAGGAGAAATACAAAAGTTTTGAATCAATCTCATTTGTAGAAATCATAGGTTAAGAGATATATTAAAGACAAACACAATAACAATCAAAACCAATCATGAAGATACTTTGAATATTAGGAAATAACAAATCTGTGAAAAAAACAAACAAGAGAATCACTCGAACACTTATGAGTTACATAACAATTGAACACAAACAAGATCTAAAGAAATCAATTGTTATCTGCAACTAATTGTGTACAATTATCAAAGTTAAATCCAAAATTGGTTCAGTTCTAAAAGAAACATCACCTTGGATCCAGATAGAAAAAAGAGAGATCGAAACTGAGCTTGAAAGTGAAAGAGATAGAGTGAGTTGTGAAGATTACCAACTAGTAATCTGCAAAAAAACTAGAGAAATTTCAAGAGAAAATAAAATCAAACAAATCTCATATAGATATCAGATCAAGACAATGAGCTAAAGAAAATTGATAATGTCAACGTAATTGTATACTTTGGACATAAACCTTCAATATAAATCACAAATAGAAAGGTAAAATTTAAAAAATCAAGATACATGGAGTTTAACCTTTTATCGTGACTGAGAGGTAGAGAAAATCAAAACTGTGTGATTGAGAAACTCGAATCTAAAGAGAAACAACTAAAATTGAATCTAAAGAGACCTCAAATCGTGACTACGAGAGTGAGATTCAAGCAAAAGATGAGAGATGTCGATAATTTCAGTTGAATATGTGAGAAAGAGACTTGAAATAAAATCCCTAATTTTAATCTAATTTTATTTTCCCCCAAATAGTTTTGTCTCTTTAGCGGCAAAATTTGTTTTTTTCCCCGTAAACAATACTATAGTGTTTTAAACCAATTTGCAAGTGCTATAATAAAATTTGAAGACCACAAACTGTGCGGGAAAAATTATGGTTTTTGGTACTCATGATATCATAGTGTTATAAAATACACAAATAATTGGAAACGCTATATAAAACAAAACGATAGCATAAAACACAAAAACGCTATCTTAATCTGCTATTAAAAGTCATTTTTCCTGTAGTGAATTAGAGAGAGATTTTGTTAAGAAACTAATTTCTTAATTAATTGTAAAAATATCGGTACATGAAATATATATATATATATATAGAGTTCAATGAGTAGCTAATCAAGTATTTACATAACATATAGCCTAATATATCTAATATACCCTCTCAAGCTTTTGAAACAGAATTCTGTTCAGGTGAAAACAAGCTTGAAATTGATAACCGATCAAGTATAAAATAGAATGGTCCTAGATGAAGTGGTTTGGTCAAGATATCAGTGTGTTGGTTCTGACTAGAAACATGAAAGAGTGGTAGGAATCCATTCTTCACTTGATCACGGACAGTGTGGCAGTCAATCTTTATGTGCTTTGCTCGTTTATAAAAGACCGCATTGGTCGTAATATGCAAAGCTGATTTATTATCACAGAATAGTTTAGCAGAGGTAGAAACATTGACCTTCAAATCTCGAAGAAGTTGAGTTAGCCATAAGAGTTCACAAGTTGCTAGTGCCATGCTCTTATACTCTGCTTCTCTACTGCTACGACTAACTGTAGGTTTCTTTTTGGACTTCTACGTGATGAGAGATTTCCTTAAGTACACACAGAAACCAATGATTAATCTCCTAGAGTTCGGACATGAATCCCAATCTGCATCAGCAAATGCATTTAAACATAACTCAGAATCTGCTGCATAAAAGAGTCTTTGTCCCCGATTGTTCTTGATATAGCGAAGAACACGATGAGCTGCTTGGAGATGTATATCTGTTGGACATGACAGAAACTGACTCAAGTAGTCTACCGCAAATGTTATATCATGTCGTGTGATTGTCAAGTATAATAATTGACCAATCAATTCTCTATACGGAGAAGCATCTTCAAGACGTTCTCCTGTCTCCTTACTCAGCTTAACAGTCGGATCCATCATAACAGAACAAGGCTTGCATGCAAGTAATCTAGTGGAAGCCAAGATATCTAAGGCATACTTTCTGTGTGTAGCATTAGCTATTAAACGGGATTTGTATCTCTCAATAGATCTATCTGGGTTATATTATATGGTGAAAACCCATCTACATCCAATCACATGCTTACCAGGAGGTAGAGAGATAATACTCGATGTTCTGTTTTGCTCAAGAGCCATAATCTCAGCATCCACTGCTCGAGGATAATGAGGATGAGTCATAGCTTTTTGAAAGTTACTTGGTTATGTCTCAAGAGAACAACTAAGAACAAAGTTCTGATATGTGGAATGAAATTTAGAGTTATCAAGAACTGATGATAAACGAAAAGGATTGTAAGAAGAAATTTGTGGTGAGATTTGTAAATCTAATTGAGATGAAATATTGGAAGAAAGGTGAAGGAGATTACAATGGTACTCGGATAAGTAACTTGGTGTCTTTGTCTGTCTGTGTGGTCTAGCAATCTGTAGAGAAGCTTCTCCTGATCCAACAGTAATAGTAAGTGGTGAAGGATGAATGGCACTAGATGAAGATATATGACCAGAAGACATTCCTGCAGTATATTCACAATGCAGATGCAAATCACCATTCAAAACAGGCAAATAAACAATTTGATTATTAGATGCAGGTAAATCACGAGATTGGTGATGCATATGATTATCAATAGCTATAGGAGTGGAAACCAGCAAAATAGATCTACTAAAAATATCATCACTAGAAACAAATTGAGCAATGTTCTTGAAAGGAAAAATATTCTCATGAAAAATCACATTTCTAGAAATAGAAATGGCATTACTCTCTTAATTCAGAACCTTATATCCTTTGTATCCAGAGGGATAACCTAAAAAGACACACAGAAGAGCATGACGTATGAACTTAGTTCTATCCTTATCAAGAGTTGACACATAACATAAACAACCAAAGGATCTCAAGAACTCATACTCAGGTTGCTTTTGAAAGAAAACTTCATAAGGAGAGCGTTTTTCTATCAACAAAGATGGGGTCCTATTAATAATGAAAACAACAGCTAAAATGCAATCAGACCAGTAAATGAGAGGCAAATTAGATTGAAACATAAGGGCTCTAGCAACATTTAACAGGTGATGATGCTTACGCTCAACCACAAAATTTTCTTAAGGCATATAAGGACACGAAAATTGTTGAACCATACCATTTTCCTTAACTGATTGATGAAAAGCAAGTTCGAAAGCATTGTCACTACGAATTACCTTAACAATAGGTTTGTATTGAGTATGAATGTGCTTAATGAAATAGGGAAAACAGTAGTAACATCACTTTTATTACGCAATATATATACCCAAGTCAAACGAGTACAACCATCAACTATAGTAAGGAAGTATCTATATCCTCAATGGAATCAACAGAAAAAGGTCCCCATATATCTAAATGCAACAAATCAAAAGGAGAACTAGAAAGATGCTGATGAGAAACATATGGTAAGCGCCTCTGCTTAGCCAATGGACATACTTCAAAATTAACATGGTCAAGACAAGGAAATGATAAAATGCTTGATAAATGCTGTAACTTGGCAGCAGAAGGATGCCCAAAAAATAAAAATATCTGAGTAAGTCTTAAATCAAAAGAACCAAAATACCGGATTAGAGGAACCGAACCCAAAAAATACCATAAACGGATCTTAGATCTATATACCCAGAAAACTAAGTCTAAACCCAATCTGAACCAAATTTGTAATCGATATTATTTATATTAATTTTAATTTTTAATATAAGGAATGGCAAAATATCCAAGATTTGCCAATAGAAAAGGAAGAGGAGAAGTTTACTTTCTTACTTCAGAGATATTGAGCTCATCTGGGATGATTAATTGTTCCTTTACGAAATTCAATTTCCAGAATTCTTTGGCATAAGAGTAATGAAAGAATATATGCTCGATAATTTTCGGCTCATTACATCTTTTGCAATTACTGAACTCCTTTACTTTTCTGATTAACAAAGCTTTTCTAAAGCTTTGAGGGTGACCACTCTAGCTTGTTCCACTTGAATTTTTAGGGGTCGAGCTAGGATGTTCATCTTGCTGGTCTTCATTTTACTGGGAATTTAACATACATATGTGGTATCCCAAATTTACTATATAGGTTCTCTTCAGATTTGGGATCCAAATATGTATGTCCTTGGCGCTAATACTATTTTTTTATTTCAAGAATCTCCTTTTCCACGTGAGGGATAATGCTATTGATTTTTGCTTTACTCCACTCTAAGGAATTATCTTACATTAATTCTGAAACTTTCATCTCTACTTGATGATGTTAGGTGGTCCAAAGGGCACTGCATGTTCATCTGTTGACATCTACCTCTCCCTCCATAAAGAAATGTTTTTCCATTTCTAATGACCTTGCTAATGTTATGTTGCAGAAGAGACTTTCCCAACATCACTCCTCTCCAACCATGAGACATTGCTCCCGTCGATTTGCATTCAGCGAAAGAAGTATGAGATGAATACTTTCCTAGAGGAACTCTTGCATATAGGTAGTTCAGACTTTTCAAAATTCTCTAACTGACTTTTGCTAAGAGTGCTATATTAAATTCTTTAATGTCTCAAAAACCTAATCCTCCAAAAAAATTCTTTATTGCTAGCTTTTCCATGCGACCCAACACATATTCTTTTTATCCGAAGAGGAGTCCCACCAAAAATGTGTTAGAGCGGATTTGATTTTTGCAATCAGACTTGACAGGAGCTTGAAACCGCACATTTCATTTTAATTTTTGTTTTTATTCTATTAATATATTTTTATTTGATCTAGATTTAAATCTTATATCCAAATTTGAGATTCAAGTTTGTGAAATTTACAGCTTTCTGAAGTATGATGTATCACTTCAGTTTGTGCTTAGTTTAGGTATCTTGTATCATGATTAAGCTCTCATTTCCGCATTTCTATCTCTCCATGTAATTATGCGATTTTTAAATCATAAAATTAATGCTCTCGTCCGTAATGTTGGATAATTCCAAACTTGGGCATCAAGTTATTTCTAGAAAGAGTTA